>PVKA01051330.1:0-12257 GCA_004027165.1 Ctenomys sociabilis
AGGTAACATGCAGGGGGCGGCCCGAGGGCCATTGTAATCTTATCTATGTTGCAAGGCACGGATGTGGGAAGGGGCTTTCTGTATTGAAGGGTCTTATCTGTGCTGCAAGGCATGGATATGGGAAGGGCGGGTGGTGGGAACCAAGGGTTTTGGTCAGCAAGAACAGGAAATGTTTGTACAGAAGGGACAGAGAAGAGAACAATCAGGGGGTCTTGGACGGGGGGTGGTAGGGGTCAAACGTGGGTCAGTTTAAGGTGGCTTGGTTATTACAATTAATATAAAGATAAAATACACAATATATTAACCATTGTTATCCTCTCACTTTGCTTTGCAATTTTGGTTATTTTTTAAATGATTTTAAAAAATCAGTGGGAAAATTATACTAGAATATAGTATGTTCTTTGTTTCTAGTAGATACTATTTGTCACTATATACTAAGACTGGAATGTGATTCTATTTTTTCAATTAACATAGTGATGTTTTAACTTAAATGTTACATTAAGTATATATATACCTAGAGTCCTTATTCATATTTCAATGATGGGTTAATTCACCTCTTTCTTTAATGACTGCTGGTAGACTTATACCATTTCAATATCCTATTTCCTTTGGGGAAAAAATGCATTATTTAAAAATATTAACATGTAAATTTTATTATATGAAGATTAAGAATAACATAATCTTTACCTAAATTAATTTAGGTAAGTACACCAGATAAATAAATCAGCACCTTTTTACATCTAAAAGCACTCTGAGCTATTTCAGGTCATTAAAAATACTTTTATCTGCAACATTTTGGCTTTTAGTGTGGTCTTAATGGTTGCATGACAGCATCTCTGCTACTGACTGCATGGCTTTTATGCTGTCCAGACAGGAGCAGAAAACTGAGGAAAATGAAAATCAGTAGTAATTTTTGGCCAAGTCTTCCAAAATTGTTAAATCAAAAGTGACATAAATGTTGCAAGCTCTCATAAATTCTAACTTTGTACATTCTTTTTGCCAAACATTCTATGACAGACCAACTCTTCCTAAAAGGACACATAAAAATGGCAACAAATTGCAAAGGGTAGGGAGTCCCTGGACAGTGTTCTGAGAAAGTTTTGCCAATCTAGCTGATTTGCTAATTTATGGAATAGCCTTAGACTCTTGTGACTTAATTTCTCTTAAGTCTACAAATATCTTTTACAGATGAATGTCATCGTTTCATATCTATTTAGATTATAAGCCAAGTCCCATAAGGCAAGAGACAGTCAATTGTTTTTATTTTATACCATTATTATGACATACTGCAACTTTAAAAATATACTGCTGGTGAATGAGAATTGTCCACCAACATATTTTAAAGTAAATTTCGGGTGCCTAAATGCCATAGTGGGAATAATGTAATCTCAAAATACAACCACAAATGAATTGCACTTATAATCATTTTGTAATTTTTCCCACTAAGTTTTTCCACCAAAATGATTAATTTGGAATGGTCCAAGCCTCTTTGCTAGTTTGCTGCTTTGCTGCCTGCTTTGCCATGAATTCTGTCTGCTCTGTGCTGTCCCCTGCCTTGGAGCCAGCTGACTAGAAACTGAAACCTACACACTACAATAAACATCTTCTTTAAAAACCTGAACAATTCTTTTTTGAATTGCTATGACTATAATCATAACCTTTTGACAGTGTACTTTCTTTTTTAAAAAAAATGTATGAAAAACTTATAGATGCTATAATAAGCTTAAAAGCTTCTGTTTCCTGCACAGTGTCAGATCTTTAGTTTAACTTCATAAAAATCATACAAAATGGTTTCAGTCAGTTCTATACGGAATGTTGCCTGGCCCCATTATTAATAGAACTAGCTTTTTATAACCTATTGATCAAACAAAATGAGTTCAATGTTTGCCACCAGGGAGCAATTTCCTTATCACAGTTTTAGTAATCATTGGAAGGAGGGACAACAATGGTGGATATGTAGGATTTGTGAGGGTAGTTGTAGGGTATTCTCTTTAAAAGGAGGCCTGATCTCCTCAGTGGTTGCACCAGTGTACATTCCCACCAGCAATGGAGAAGGATTCCCTTTTCCCCACAGCCTCTCCAACATTTGTTGTTGGTTGATTTCTTTATAACAGCCATGTCTTCTGGAGTGAGATGATATCTCAATGTTACTTTAACTTGCATTTCATGGATGGCTAGCAATGTGGAGCATTTTTTCATATATTTATTCGCTTCTTTAATTTCATCTTCTGAGAAGTGTGTATTCATCTCAGATGCAAATTTCTGGATTGGGTCTTTAAATTTGAGGGCCCTAATGTATTTTAGTTCTTAACAAATTCTAGAGAGGAGATCTGTGTGCAGACTCCTCACAAAACTAGGACTGGAAATCCCATTCAATCCAGCTATCCCTCTACTGGGAATTTTCCTGGAGGAAATGAAAATATCATACCACTGTGATATATGTATACCTATGTTTATAGCAGCACAATTTATGATAGACAAATCTGGGAAACAACCAAGATGCTCATCACATGAGGAATGGTTGAAAAAGATGTAGTATTTTTATACAATGGAATATTACTCAGCTATAAAGAATAATACACTTGAAGCATTTATATTTAAGTGGATGACACTTGAACATATACTCATAAGTGAAATAAACTAGACACATGTGCAAATATCATATAGTCTCCCTAATATAAGGAAGAAATACAAATAGAAAGGTATAACACAATTAAAAGGAAAGAAAGAACTTGAGGATTGGACAACGAGAAGAGGGTAAGGAGAAAAGCTGGGAAACAGGACAGGGACAAAGACATACATTTGTACACACAAGATGGGCAAAGCAAAGATCCTGAGAATCATCAGCAGGTGTGTGATAGTAGCAGTTAATTGGAAGGATTCTCAACCACACTATCTATATACGCTGATACCTGTGAACCAAGCAACTGCACTGAAGATAGCAATGTGTAATCGAAGGGTCATGCTTGGAATGCCTGCCATTCTGGTCTTCTAAATACATACTTCCTGTCATGAGATACCAATTATTACCATACTGTCTCACAAGTAAAAGGTTGTTTTTTTCTTTTTTCTTTTTTTTGGAAATAAATGAAAAAAAAAAAGACACAAGGAAAAAAAAGTTACAAGACTATTCTGCCACAAGGATGTATATGGCTAAATTTTTACATAATAATATATGTATAGTACTATATTTTAATTTTTTTTCTCATATTCTGTAAGAACATAAAATTCAATTATATCAATACTTGATGGAAAATATCTGTTCCATGTTATGCCCAAGATGTTTGATATTCAGACAGGGTAAACTGAACTGCATATGTTGCAGGGTAATAATCAGCTTCTCTTCTGGATGGCTAACAACCTAAATTTTCAGATCAAAAATTGGAGAAATGGAAGGGCTTCAAGGTCAGCCAACATTTTGACCCTAGCCTTTCAAGGTCAGCGAACCTTAGGACATAGGAGAACCTGTACTATAACATCATGGAACTCAGTTGTGCCCCAAATTCTGATCAAGGAGATTATAGAGCCACCGAGAAATGAGATCAATGTGTAAATAGTGCGCCTGGGGAGAGTCAAATGGAGAGAAAACTTTCTCACAGGCTTTCACAGAGAGCAAATTGGTCAAGCAATGGCTGTGACTCATCCATATGGCTGACACTGACAAAGAATCTACATGGTGAGGTACAGGGTTACAGGATAAACCCTGAGGGGACTTGACTGACCTCATCAGATACAAAAATTATATTTTTTGGTATATAGGTCTTGCTTTATCTTGGTCTGAACCATCCAAAAGATAAGTATAAAATATAAAACCATAATAATATGTTGAGCTGTAAATGGTTCTAGTCAACAACTTCTTCAGATAACCCATTACTATTGTGGAATGCTGGACTGTGGTTGGATTGTTTCACTCAATTCAAGTCCCTATAATAATTGAATGACAAAAGGATAACCATCTATGGCAGGACTAAACAAAAAAAGGGGATACAATGGAAGGACTGTTCTGTGTTTGTATATACATAACAGGATAAATATGCAGCTACTTTCATGTAATTCTATGAGAAGATAGATTTGTACTAATAGTGTTTGGACAGGATATCCTTCCTGCTTCTTCTACTATGGATAACCACTAGGAAGATTACAATGTAAAAATGTATTAATTATTGAAACTTTACTATAATTCAGCTTTAAAAAAAGATAGGTATACAGCTACATTCTCTTAATTCAGTGAATAGAGGCAACTGCTCTAATAGTGTTTGTAAATAGAATATCATGTCTGCACCTTGTACAACAAATAGCCACTAAGAAAACAATATGCAATGCATTAATTATTGAATCTGTTTCAATAATTTTATTTGAAGCTGTCTCATTGCTATTTGTTCAGTAAAATTATGGAAAAAGTAAAATAAAAGCAGATCTGTCAACAGGAGAGTATCTAACTGGGATTCACTAGGGTGTTATACAATAAATTTAGGCTTGGTAGACACACATGGGCAATAGTTTCAAACTAAACCTTCAAAAGTAAACACTTCTTTGATTCATCCTTTGAAAGTTGAATTGTATAAGAGTTCTCCAAATTAGATCTTCAAACACTTCCTAAATAGAGAAAGAAAATTGTTTGTCATTTTTATTTTCCTGAGCAAGTTTCTTGAAATAGTGAAATCATGTTGATGAGGACAATTAGAACAGTAAAATCACATTAATAAATACAGCTGAAAAGCAGTCATGTATGCAGACACTAGGCTGTGTGGGTATAGATCACTTTGGTTCTTAACCAATCAATATACTCCAAGAACAATTTTCCCCATCTACAAATTAAATAATTAATAAGTTTAGAAAAGTGTACAATGGTTAACTGCTAAATTTGCATTTGAAATAATAAGATAATGCTCTAATATCTTTCTTAAAAATAAAAGGCAGAATGGTTTATTAATATAATTGGAAGCAGAATAATTCACTAAAATTTCAGAACTTTTTGTACTAAATTGCTTTCTTATTTTTTCTTACTGATTTTTAATTTACTCTTTCTTTTTCTCCCTCTGTGGCAAGTTTATCTTACATCTCATTAAGGTCTCTCAAGTACCATAAATACTGTAGGTCCTACAGGACTCCTAATTTCTCAAAGATCAAAGGAGGTGGTCATTAAAGTTGCATAAGACAGAGTGTTAACTAAGTTTACCTTATTAGCGGTCCAAAACATTAACCAGTGGAAAACTCAGTATGTTCAAGCGAGAGTGGTTTCCATTTAGGAGAATAAAAGACCAGCACAAAAGTATAGATGACCACGTCTTAGAAGGAGGTGCAAGCAAAGCAGGGAAGTGTGTTTGTACAGGGTGGGGGTGTTTTATTGGAAAATGAGGGTGTGAGTCTGCTTCTGAAGATCTGTTGAACAAAAGACCTTTCACTTGCTGCACAGAGACTAAAATAGCTTTAGCATATGTGGGCTGCTTTAGCTAATTCTTGCAGTGCTAGAGACTGAAAGTATGAGGTCCAGTGAGCTCAGAGAGCCAGTATGGTTGGATTCAGATGAGGGCCTCTTCTGTTGCAGGCGTACATGGGGGAAGGAGGAGAGAGGCACCACTATTGTGACCTTAGCTTCCAACAGCTCCACCTCTTAACATTGTCACATTAAGGTGGGCAGAGTTCCAACCTATGAGTTTTAGGGTGGTGCAAACAGTCTCTGCTGTGAGAGGTAACCAGGGAAATAAAGGACCGAAGTAGAAGCACCTGTTTCCTGGGTGAATCAGACCTCTAGGCTGGACTAAACAGAGATGGCAACAGAATATACTCTACCCTCTGTTCTCTTTCTTTTCTCCAATCTTTTTCTCTGTCCTCTTTCTTTCCTTGATTTGATCATTCAGTTGAAAACAGGGTGGATATATGAAGAGGATATGGGCATTAGTTAGGCAGGGCTAAATTGCCTTTAGGTTTGCCACATATTCAGCTGTGGAATCTTTAGTAAGCAACATCCTTTCTCTTAGCAACAGATTCTTTAACAGCAGAAGAAAAATATCAAGTGCCT
The DNA here is from genome assembly GCA_004027165.1 of Ctenomys sociabilis. Lineage (NCBI taxonomy): Eukaryota > Metazoa > Chordata > Mammalia > Rodentia > Ctenomyidae > Ctenomys > Ctenomys sociabilis. Next base: position 6,023 of record PVKA01051330.1, read on the forward strand.
ATTGCTTTACTCTGAGCATCAAAGTAAAACATGTAAATTGGCACAGTATCTGATCTTAGCAGGAACTTTAAAAATAGCTTTAAAAAAAAAAGTGCACCATAACGAAATGAATAGAATCCAAAAATTAAAATTTCAGTGGTGGACAATGTAGTTATGTTACTACAATAGTAAGTAAATGACCAAGGTAAACCTGTGCCAATGGCCATCAAGAGTGGCTCTGTGATCCAGATTCCACCTGCCCTGGGCTGAGGTTTGGTGCCACCCAGTGGTGACTGCTTCTGTTTAAAAATTGATAGGGACAACTCAGAGACCTGCCCCAGTGATTTCAGGGAACTTTCAGACAGTTGGTGCATATTTTCATGGCGTGATCTAGAGGAAGTGATTGGAAGAAAAATGGGGAATGATTGAAAACTAAGTCTTGAGATGTAACTGCCCCAAATTTTCCTGTCAAGCATCACACTAACCTCCACGTGGAACCTCTCCTTCCTGAGAAATTTTGAGAAAAAAGGATCAGTAGAGGATAAGATTGCTAACCATTCTATGTTTCAAGTCAAACTTTTGTCTTGGCATTACTGCACTGTGTATTATTTATATTTACTGCCACTGAAATTAATACTGTTTATTGTATCATAAATTCAACAAACTTTCATGATGGAAACAAAGTAAACAGGTATCATCCCTGACTTCAAAAAGCACTGCAAGCAAAGGGGTCTTTAGATAAAACTGAAATCAGGTGAGTAGTTCATTCTAATTAGAGAGCTCAAGAAACCTTCAGGAAACATAAGTCATTAGAACTGAAGTTTGACTGAGAGATAAATTTGCAACAATGTGAGACTGAAAATCCCTATATTGGTTGTTTTTTTCATTGCTAACCCAAAATACCCAACACCTGCAAATTAAAGGTTAGGAAAGGTTTGTAAGGCAGAGCATCATGGCCTGACCAAAGAGGAAGTAGGGAAAGATAAAGGGAAGAGAAAGACGAGAGACCCTTCTAGGCTTCACCCCAGTGACCCACATCCTCCACCCAGGCTTCTGCTTCCAACTCTACATTTAGTATAAACTCATCTACTGAGGGATAGCATGTTCCCATGATTTAATCTCCCTTGAAAATCCCCACCTATGAGTTTTCAGGGAGGAGGGGGCATTTTAGAATGAGTAAAGGCATTGAGGGAGAGGTAGGCAATGGTGTGCGCTAAGACCCAGCCAACTTGGTTAGCAGGGCACATCTTCTTAGGTCTTCCATTGTGTGGGGAAGCGTATGAAGAAAACAACCAGTCTTCTGAGAAGACACAATCAGCTGTATAGAACAGCTCCAGGACCAGTAAGAGTAGCAGACAGTGCCCACACCAGAGGTAGACAGATCAAAGTAGTGAGTTAGAATCTTCTTGTAAGAGATAAGAGATGGCAAATCCCATCTGGGATATTTAAACTGGGGAAAGGGAAGTGAACAAGATTAGTGGTACAGTCAAAGATGAGTCTGAGAAAATTGAACTTTATAACTAAATATTTGTAATACCTGCTGGAGAAAAGAGAAATTTGCCTTTCCCCCTGCCTGCAGCTTTTTTGAATCAGGTACCTGGCATAGGCATCTGACTGGCTCTCTCCTCTATCTCAGCTCTTTGCTGAGTGTCACCTTTTTAGCCCCTTATTTTAAACTGCATCCCATCGCTGTTCACAATACTGAGTACATCTAACCTTACTTTCTGCATTTTTATTATCATGGGGCTTATTTCTAACAGATGTTGTGGGCATGTGCACATGCGTGCGCATGTGCATGGGCACAAACACACACACACACACACACACTTTTTACTGAGCCTTCCACTAGGATGTACATTCCATGATTCGTGGACTTTTCACCTCTTGCTCACTCTGACGTCCTGCACTGGGACATCACAGAGCAAGGGCAGGGGAGGGCCCCCGCATCTGGTGGCCCATATGGGTGGGCACCTCCTCTGTACTTCTGCTCTGGCACAGGCTCTAGGTGCCGGTTACAGTTTGTGCTTGCCTGGTGTGTATTCCTGTGCTGAGGAAATGTAAAATCCCATAGCTAATAAAAAAAACACCATACAGGTCATGACAGACAGAGATCGGAACTCAGGAAAAGGGGTTATATTTTCCTTAGAACCTTTGCAAAAGAACTTTTTTTGACTTATTGAGGAAGTACTTCTGCATTTTCATTTTGTACCAAGACCCACAAATTATGCAGCTGGCCTAGTTGTTTAATAATTACATTTTAAATGAATCAACATATTTCCCAGGAAGGATATAAACAAGTACTTGCTCAAGTGAAGAATAAAAATTAAAAGTGAAGATCCTATACTGTATTTCAAAATAAACCTCCATTTTTGTTATTCTGATGTAATATTTCATTCCAAGAAAAACTGACTTCAGTTTTCTTTCAGTTTATTGTATTTGGTACATTGGGTTGGTTATAAGATGGAGCACATACAGAAACAAATCTGGTTGTTTACATTTTAAGATTAGAGGAAATAAGGCCTAATTATGATCACTTAACCCTTTTGATGCCAAGAAAGAATAAAAGCAGTGCATCTAGGAAATTAGAACACTCATATCTGACAAAATAAAATAAAAAAGGGGGGATATAAATGAAGGACAACTTTGTAGTGAAAAAAAAATTATATAGGTATATACAAAATAGTTAGGATAGGTATACAGCTACCTTCTATTAGTTCAATAAGAATAAAGGTCTATACTAATATTGTTTAGACAAGATATCGTGTCTGCATCTTGTCCTCTGAATAACTACTATGAAAACAACAACTTGCAATGTATTAAGTATTGTAACTCTACAAACATGCTTTGAAACCATGTCATTCCTATTCTTTTGCATTAAAATTAATTTTAAAAATAACTAAGAAATTAGCATTTGCCCTCATTACATTTATGATTTCAAAATGCATCTATAGATTTGGCCCAAATAATCAGTACATTATATAAATAAGGTTCAACCCTTATGAAAAAAAGAAACTCATTTTGCTGTACTTCTTCAGAAATATGTCCTCTTTGGAGAACAACTGCCCAGACTGCTTAGGATTCACTTTCCTTTCTGTTAACAAAGCTCAAAAGATTTTACTGAGATCACTGATAAGAGATAAAGCCTGCTATTATGTAAATTCTCAGCCTTTAGCTTTTAACAAGAATTTATTGAGTTCTTACCTCTGCATGTCAGGTACATTGGTAAAAGATGAAAATAAAAAATGTAAAAATGTGGCCCTTTTCCCACAAATTCTAGTCTAGTGGGTGAGAAAGACATATTGTTAATACATTATATAAACTTTCCTCCTTCCTTCCCTTCTGTCTCTCTTCACATTCCTTACTCAACAGTTAACACTAAATCCATTAGGTACAGCACAGCAATGTACACATCCACACCAGGGGGAAGTCACAAGGCACAGTGTGTCCACACAGGGGATCATAGCCCCAGCAGGTGTCCCAGGAGGAGAGGTGATGAGCACCTACATATGTGGGGTGGTCCAGCATGAAGCTGCCCTGCATGGCAAAGGAGCCCTCTCCACAGAGGGGCAGATTGCCTGGATACCAGAGCCCTGGTCGAGGGTGGAGGAAGTGTGTGTGTTCTGCATAGGGATCCTGCGCCTGGTTGTGGAGAGAAGCCTGTGCATGTTGGGGAGTCACACTGCACAGGGGATCAGAGCCAAGCAAGAGGAGGGTCCAAGAGCACGAAGGTTCTGGCACATAACATGAGCTTCCTAGTGGAAAGAGGGGGCTCCATGTGTGGCAGAGGTCAGCCCAATCTGGGGTTTTACAGTTCAAGCTGGGAGAGATCACAAAGTGAATCAGAATGTGAGGATACCTGAGAGAAGAGACTGGCATATGAAAGGGGACTTTTTCCAAAGGAGGAGAAAGAGAGGAAAGGGAGGGGAGTGGGGGAAGGAGAAGAAAGAGTAGAAGAGGGAAGTATGGAGGGGAAGAAGAAAGGGAAGGAGAGGAAGAAGGAGGGCAGGGAGGGGAGAGGAAGAAGAGGAAGGAGAAGAGTAGGAGCAAGAAGAGGAGGAGAAGAGGCAGGAGGAGGAAGAAGAGGAGAGAGAAAAGAGAAGAGAAAAGATTATTAAGGTAATAGCACATTTGTAATTGGCAAAAAAATAATTTATAGATATGGCAAAAGAGAATCTTGGTTACTAGATTAGAATTATAGCTATTAGCATAAACTCATGGTTTTAAATGTATGACTAGAGGAGTAAATATACACATAATAATACATTCTTCTCATATATTTTCCAGCTCTTTCCACCAGGAAACCTGCGAGCAGCAACAATTCAGTAGCAAAGAGCACACCTAGTGTCAGGTGTGGCTCTGCAGGGCCAGTCTTTACTAAAAGACTTAGGACTTTTTAAAGAAACAACTGGCACAGAGAAAGCATGGATGAGACAGGAACATCCTGTTGCCCCAGAAAGCAAGAAGGTAGTCAACGAATACAGACATTTGTCCGAAGCTATTGCAGAAAGATGGCATATGTGGGATAACTGGAGCACCAGATGATAGTAACATATTATTATTCAGTGATTGAAACAGGAAATTGTGTCAAATAAATGAGTAACAAAATTTGATGGGGAATGGGAAATCTACCTAGTTTCAAGGTACTTTCCATAAAATATCTCCTGACTATAAAAAGAGTGTAGCTTCTCAGTGGAGGACTGCAGATACTGCCTTGTATAAATGATCCTAGTGGGCATCACTCATAATGCACAATCTGGTTGTGTACATCCTGATGAGGGCTTGGGTCACAGGCTCACTCCTGATGAAGTGAATATTGCTGGTAAGTATTGCATAAAGGTAACCAGAGTACACACTGGACATGGGACATTTCACTACAGGAGTAGTTCTTCAAGAGTGGAAACTGCATGAAAGTCACTGAAAGACTAATATACTACTCCAGACTGAGGAAAACAGAATGCGGTGTATATTCTAAACCTAATTTTTTCACTAGAATTTTACTATAAATAATTGGAACAATTAGAGAAACATGAAGGGGGTCCAAGGGTGGTACTAAATATGTTAATGTTAATTTTCCCATTTTATAGTTACAGTGTAGTTATATGTGAATATGCTCTTATTTTTAGGAAATATACACTAATCCAGTAGGAATATAGATGGATCTCAGGTGCCAAATTACTCTCAAATAGTATCTGCACAAAAAAGTGGTTTTTCTACATTTATATATTTTCTGTAAATTTGTGACTTTAAGAAAAAAAAAATGTGTCATAAGCTGGGGCTTTCTTGCTCATCCAGAGTACGGTAAATGCTGCTTCTAAGCCCAAGTGACCTAACTTCTTCAGGACTGCCTCCTAATTTGATGCACGTTTGCCTAATGGCCAACACTGGCCGACAGTCCATTATCAGTACCACGAGGGTATTGCCGCGTCCCTAAGTGAAGCTGTTTCTCTAGATAGCCTTCCTGAGAGCACGCGCCATAAGCCTCCCAGCGACAGCATGCGCACGGAGTTCACTGGTTCCTAGCACACCCACAGAACTGTGCCATCCTTACTGCGATCTAATCATAGAGCGGCATCGTCGCTCCTCGCTCCAAATCTCACACTCAGGAACGTCACTCACTTCAACATTTACTAATTTTATTTTAAAATATTTCATTTTCTACTGGGACAGATAGAGTGACGTACAACTGCAGTGAGTAGTCAATAAATATTTGATTAAATGGCCAGTGACTGGTGTTGCAGGTATGTATGACTGGTATCTGTATGTTTGCTTTCCATCTGTCACTTTCTGTATTTTCACTAAAAACATAATGGTGCTCAAGGATCTTTTTTTTTTTTTTCTTTCTTCATTCTTTTTTTTTTATTGAAGAACAAATAGCAATGAGACAGTTTCAAATCAAATTAACAGGAAAGATTCAATAATTAATACATTGCATATTGTTTTTGTAGTGGTTTGTTGCTGTACAAGGTTCATATGTGATATTCTACTTACAAACACTGTTAGAGTAGATGCCTCTATTCAATGAATTAAGAGAATGTAGCTGTATACTTAGTTTTTAAAGCTGAATTATAGTACAGTTTCAATAATTAATACTTTCTACCTTGTTATCTTCCTAGTGGTTGTCCACAGTACTAGAAGCCAACATAATATCCTGTTCAACCACTATTAATGCAAATCTTGCTTTTCATAGAATTATGCAGAAGCACTGGATATTTATATTAACTGTACTGTTTATACAAACACATCATGGTTCTTCCTT
>PVKA01051331.1:0-12255 GCA_004027165.1 Ctenomys sociabilis
TATGTACATATGCATGTGGAAACTTGTGTGTGTGAGTGTGTATGTGTATTGGGTTATCCAATGTTAAAGTTCAGACCGAAAACATCAGTGAAAGCCTCATGTGTTCAGAGGTGGGCTTTCGGAAGATTAGGTCACAGGAGTGCCAATTTATCAGTGGATTAGCCTGGCGATGGATCCATAGCTGAATGCACTATGAAGAGGGGCTTGGGTTGCAGGGGTGGGAGGCGGGGTGTGTGACTTGGAAGGGCATGCTCCCTGGCTGCCATGGAGTGGGCAGCCTTCCTCCAAAGAGGTCTTTCTACCCCCTTATACCTGTCTTGAAGCCAGCCAACCAGGAACTATAAGTAGAAGCCAAAACAAACCTTCCTTCTCTAAGCTGTAGGTGTCAGGTGTAGTGTCCCGCCAACAATGAAGACACACCAGGGCTTAGGGTTGGATGCTCACCTATGCCCAAAACCCCCTGCAGTCTTGGTGGACTTTTTCAGATGTGTCTGGATCTAGAGTATGTGATTGATTCATGATCCAATGCTGGGATGAGGAGGGAGTGCTTGCTAACTAGGTCCACTATTGGTTTGAAACCAACCTAATACCAATAGCCTAGATAGGAAAATAGGGGCAGATATATACTGTGAAGATCTGCTGGTGCTTTGTTACCGTTTGGCCATCATGAACTCTTCTGTTCTGCCATGCCATGCTACCTTAGAGCCAGTTGATTATAGACTGAAAGGTCTACAAACTGTGAGTTAAGCATACCTCATCTCCCTTAACTTTGGGCATCAGGCATTTTATCTCAGTGCAAAGAAAAATAACAGAGACAGACACTACATAAAAGACTGTTTTCTATGAACATTCAAAATGGGTCACGTAAAATATCAACATGACAGCAGAGGCCTGGAGATAGCTCAGCACTTAGTTACCTGGCATGTATCACAGCCACTTGATGATTTATGTGGGTAGATCTGGGGATATTGGGGAAATATATACATATAATCATATTTTCTCTGATTGTCCGCTTAACTGAGGTACTAAGGATTAAAAATTAGAATTTTATTGACTTCTGACCACTGCTGCTAAGGCTGGACAGGTCATGTCTCTTTCCTAAGATTTCTACAAAATTTCCTCTTTCCTCCTCAAAATTCCCCACTGACTTTCAAGACTGATAGGGCAGTCTTCCTGCATTGTGAGCAGTTCTTCCTGCATTTTATCTCCATTCCCAATAGGTCTCACTTGTTCTCCCATAGGCACAGCCGTGTGCTAGTTTGCGTAGCAGCTAGGCCACCAAACCCGCTCACACAGGAGCCCAGTGGTGTTCTGCTTCAGGCCACGAAAGGGTGTGTATTAGGCTGAAAGCGGAAGGCGGGTCTTCCCTTTGGTGTGAGCCTGCTAGAGGAGGTCGGAAGCAGTGCGGAAGTCTCAAAGGCTTTGTCCTCCCATACATCTGAGCCCATTGTTCGAGTGCACTTTCACTGAACTCCTATTTCTATTTCTGGTTATACCTGATCTTTCTACCTCTTTTGTGGAAAAGAAATAGATTCAAGCGATGGGGCTGAGAGACGTTTTGTGTAATAGTTACCATAACCCAAAGTTACTTTTCTTCTCTCACAACCCAGATGTTTTACCACACAGGTTTCCTGTCTGATCATTAACTTAGGAGTTATCTGTCAAATGACTCTGCTGCCCATGGAATTCTGGTGGGCTAGAGTGGCCCCATGTGCATGCTGAGATGCATTTAAACTCAAGGAAAAGACAGGTATTAGGCCCATTCCAGAGCTTTGCAGGCTGAAGTTATGATTTTCTTTTATTTTTTTATGTATTTAATACAGGATCTACAGGGTCTCACTACACAGGTAGGGCTTCTACTGATCCTCCTGTTTTCAGCTTTGCAAGCACTGTAAAGGCCTGTGCCACCATGCCTAGTCTCCATTGCTGTCTCAGTGTGTCCCCAGGGGCAGGGCCAGCATGACACACCTGGCAAAGTTATGATTAAGAACCTAGAATACACATAATAATAATAATAATAATAGTAATAGTAATAATAGTCACCAAATAGCTCCGTAGACTAAAGTGCCTGCTTAGGCGGAGTGCAGCAGTCAGTATTTGATTCTGGATTTGTGGTGCTGGTGCTTTCCCCTGGGGCACACTGAGAAGGTGACTGAGGTTGGGTGTGGTGGTGTGCACCTGTAATCCCAGCACTAGGGTGGATGAAAATAGGAGAATCACTACTCTTGAGTTCAATCTATAGTGAGACCCTTTGAAACTATAGACCCCGTACCAGAAAAAAAAAAAAGAAAAGAAACTAGAATAAGTTTCGTGTATACATAAGTTTGATAGAGACCTGAGACCAACAGGAATTGAGATGCAAGAAGCACTGACAGAGCTGGGGAGGATGTTAGGGGTGGAAAATAGAAACAAGGGAAACGCTGTTGAAAAATAACCATCAAAATGATATAAATGGTAACTAGTGTTGACAAAATATTTTATCAGTTTTTATTTAAAAATTGGTTCCCAGTTAAGTGTTGGTAATCAGATGACTGATAAATTGGTGTCTCAGGGAGGAAAGAAGTCCTGTTCCAGAGGAAATTACTGCTGAGATAAAATGACGAGTTACACCCTAACAACGCTAACATGGGCACATGGGCACCTACAAGACAGATTATGGCTATGGTAAGTGGAGGTGAATTTGGATAGGGATAGTGTAGCTTAAGCGCGGTTTTCTTTAACAGTTCCAAGAGGAATTGTGAGGTTGGTGCTAGAGAGCCAGGCCAGCTTTAGACTGACAGTGGAATCCTAGACTGGAGGTCTTCTCTGAATCTATCAGCGTGGAGTAAGAAATAAAGAAACCAGATGCAAAGAGTGATGCGGGCATGGCTTCTAGGCCGAGCCAGGCAAGGCGTGGGTGCAGGCTTCCATCTCACCCTCACGTGGAGAGGGACTTGTGGACCTTTCTCCCAGCTCATGCTGTTTTTTTCTCTACTATCACCCTTCAATGTCTCTCCTAGGATGTCTAAACTCTTCAAAGGCAGTGACTGCATGCTTCTCTTTTAATATGCTGCAGTGCCTAACACAGGACTGGGTGCAGAAAACCCCACAGAGAGGAGGAATTACATCCTACTAAATCCTTCACCCTGGTAATTTTCTCTAGATCTCACTGTCTGTGACATATAAAATCATATAAATAAAAATAAAGGTGGAGGCACTGATTATTCGACTACTTTGTAAATAAAATCTCAGACTACTAAAAGCATCAGACACACAACCATGAGAAAAAGAAACACTGTTTCCCTGCTCAGAAAATGGAAATTTACAATGACAATTACAAAGTATGCTGTTGTTAGAATTCCTTTAGCAAAAAGATGGGAAATCAGTCCCGAGTCCCTTGCTATCAGTTGTTTAATGTCAGGCTGCATTTGTTGGCATACTGATTGACCTGTGAAATTGCATTCACACACTTAATAATTTCTAGCACAGCACAGCTGTCTTCATGGAGTTTTGTTATCAGGGATGCTTGTTTATCAGCCTGGAATGTAGTTTTTATCTTCAGCATTTGGGACTCAATTATCCTGGAGTGAAAAGGACATCTCTGCAGAAAGGAAGGGGGTAAGCTTAATAGCAGTGGCCACAGTAGCCCCTTTGTCTTTGCTAAGACAAAATAAAATGCGCTGAAAAACTTAGTGCTATGGAGAAGAGGTTTATTTTAGCTCAAAGTTGCAGAGGTCTTATTCTACGCCTACTCAGCTGATTATAAAACAGAAGAAATGATAGATGAAGAGGGGCTTGGAAGATGAATGCAGCCCATATCATGCTATTCAGGAGAAGAGAGACACTGGGGAGAAGAACCTAGCCTTCTAAGTCATACTACGGTGACCCACCTCCATCCGGGCCCCACCTCCTAATAGCACACATGGCCCCAATGGATGCATCCACTGATAAATATGTTACCTCCCCAACCCAATCATATTTCGAGCAAATTAACTTTTGGGGATTTCTGTAGACATACATCACAACAGTGGTGAAAGAAAAAGACTTAGGGATGGGGAAAAGTCAACCAGCAAGGAAGTGTTCCATAGGGTTTTTCCCTTTAGTTATCCCATTGCCATAAATCTGGTGACATTTTGCTTAGAAAGATACCATATCTTTCATCCAAGGCAATTGTCTCTGTAGGGGACAAAGAATTCGGTGGCACACCTGAGCCACAGGTGCTGATCCCCACACTCTGGACTTTTGCCATCTCACACTGGACCCAACCATTGCACTGAGACAAGACGGATTCTGCCCAGGAGAAAGGATGTGGAGGATGACGTGGGTGAGGTGGCAGCAGCCTACTCTGCTTCTCCTCATAGTTGATGCAGCAGATGGATGGCAGGTGTCTGGGGCAGAAGAGAGCAAAGCGCATCTTTTCTTGGAGAGTTTAACAGCAAAAGGCAAAAAGCCGAGCTTGGGAAAGAGAGGGTGCTTTCTCGCCATGAAAGCAGCATTTTCTTTACCAGTGTTTCTTGCTTCGCCACCAAATGATAGATACCATGTGCCCGGCACAGAGAACTCTTGTGAACTCTCAGTGTATCCATTTGCTGTGACGTTCTGACTTGAAAAGTAAACCATTGCCTTAAAAGCAATACATCGCCTTAGAAAGAGAAGGCTTTGTGCTGAAATTTTCCTGACCTAAGTTCAGTGTTGTACCAGAAGAGACGAAGCTGTCCTAGAATTATTACATGGAGACCAGGTTTTCCGGTAGCAGTCTGAGGTTCTGATTTTTGCTGTTAGTTTTGTGATTACGAGCCAACTATGATTGTCCATTTTTTTAATGAGATGAGGTAATGATTAATCCCTTAGATGTTAAATGGCTGAAAGTGCATCAGTGACACACAAACTTCTATACCCTATTAGCTGATATAAATATAATATGCAGGGAGACAAGCAGCATGTGTATCTTCAAATTTTTCTAGTAACACAAAACAGTAAAAGAAAACCTTTGGATTTACTTGAAGTAGTATAGTTTATTTAATCTAATATGCAAAAATTTCAACATTTAATGAATATGAAATTTCCTAATGAGCTATTTTATAGCTTGTTACTGCTAAAATTCAGTTTGTGCTTGATAATAACCACACAGAACAGCTACAGTGAATTGCCTAGCATGAATATGTACCCAGTGGCGGTAGAATTGGATGAGTAGTAACAGTTTAATAATAGTGCTGCTTTTTTAAAAGCATACTGTGGGGTCAGTAAGATACCTCAAGGGAATAACCACCTGCGTAGGCAAGCTCGGGGTCTGTGGTTTGATCCTCAGCACCACATGCCTCGCTGGCCCTACTCTTGAGGTGTGCTGAGCTGTCTACCAAGTCCAGGCAAGGTGGCGTATGCCTGTAATCTCAGCAATGGGGAGGCTGAAATGTACAAGCTGCTTAGTAAGATCTGTACTAAACACATTAAAAATTTTTAAAAAGTAAAAGATATTGAGGATTTACAATGACTTGCAAAACTGTCAATATCATACAGATGTCTGACATAAAAAGAAAGGGAAATGTGTCCTGTGCTCCGCAGGTGATACATTTTGACATAATAAAACAACGTTTTTATTTTGAGAGGGACAGTACATGAAGTTATGAACAGCATTCAGCTTCTTAGGGAACAGTGCTTCAGAGCTTTGCTGACAGTTGGATTTTAATTGACAGAAATGTAGGACAAAGAGAAAGTAACTGAAAGATTGTAGATGAAAAAGAAAACTAGGGAATGGAGTAAATTGGCAGAAGACGACAGGCCGGGGGCTTGGAGGAGCTTCTCCACGGCACAGAGTTGAGCAGTGTCTGCAGGGTTGCATATGCTAGGATCCTTTGAAGACCCAGGTGCCCTGTGCAGAACACGTACTTATCCCCCAGGAAAGAGGCGGGAGGGGGGAGTACGCAGCATAACCATGGGCACTGTCCCTGAGATCCCTCTCACTCCTAAGAGTGCCCGCCATGCCCCATCATCAGGGCCAGAGCTCTGGAGCTGTGTTCAGCACCCGGGGCTTATTCTGGCCTCTTCCCGTCTATGTCATTAGACATATCTATGGGTGCTTCTCGGAAGACAGCCCCACTTCCATGATTGTAGGTGAAAGGCACCTGCCTAGAGCATGCGTAGGTAAGAAGGCATGAAATTACGGACCTAAAGAATACAATCAGGGCCAAGTGACAAAGTCCTTTGTACTTTTCCAGTTCTCTCCCCGCCTCTCCTTCCCACCCTCCCTCCTTTCCTCTTGCTATCTCTCCTCTGTGTGTGTTATGGGAATGTACCCAGAGCCTTCACATGGAGCTACATCCACAGCCTATTTATGTAGTTTATACTTTCAAATGGAGTCTAAATTTCCCTGAATTTATAACCCTCCTGGCTCACACCCTCTCAAAGGCTTTAAAGGCTGAGATTATAGGTTTGTTCCTCCAGGCAAAGTCCATTTATTTTCTAGGAAGTCAACTCAATTCATCAAGATAAAAGCAATATTAATGGTCATTAAGAGAACAATAATAATTCAAAAGCAATGTCCATACCTCTTTAGTATAGAATTGACATTATCAACCTCAAGTTCTGTTGGAGTCTAAGCACAAAACAATATTTTACTTGCTGAGTGGGGTTTCTTGTCTTTCTTACACTTTATCATTTTGTCAGTTGTATTTTACGTGTCCCTAAAATAGTGCATGCTCCACTCATTTATGTGGAGATTAAACTGAAATGGCTTTGTAGTAATCAATAAGACTCAGTGTGGGCTGCTGGTGTTCAGGAACACAGAGGTCCCTGTTGCCTGTCATCTCTTCTAGCTGGAGAAGAGGCTATGTGGAGAAACACAACAGTGGTTTTCTAAGGGGGGCGGACTCAACACAACCCCACCAACGTTTGGCAACATCCAGAGCATCCTTAGGAGTCCCCACTGCTGCTGCTTCCTACAGAAGATGCTCATGGGAGAAGGCTCAAGAGCTAAGGCAGAGCCAATCATCCGGAGAGAAGGAGTAGGAGGGGGAGGAGGAGGAAGGATTTCCAAGCACAGGGCTGTGGGTCCACATGTGCAGGTAGCAACAAGCTGTCCAGTGATGCTGAAATACAAAACAGGAAGCAAGAAAGAAGATCTTGTGTCATGCGGCATTGAAACCTAACTTGTTTTTCTCTAATTCCAAGTAAATCTGGTTTAACTCCATCCCACATGTGTCATTTTTACTTTTCACTTACCTACAACTTTGCTAAACTCTAAGAGGAAAGCAGCATATATATGAGCTGCCATCTTTTTTTAAACCATTTTTTTTTATTTTTAAAGAATACAAAATAGTGATTGAAAAAAACAGCATTACAACCAATATGATGTTTCATTAAATAATAATCAGAATTCAGCAATGGTTGCTGTATTACAGGTTGCTATCTTTGGATTAGTTATTCAAATGACCAGATATAAATGTGCAAGATTTATTTAAAGAAAAACAAAACAGTAACAAAGATGTACAAGCAGAGCAAAGATCAGATGGGGATTGCACAGCCCAGACCCAGCCTCAGACTTCTCTCTCTGGCAGGCAGCAGGCTGCAGTCCACTGACCATGAGGGTGGCCTCACTTGAGGAGTGGAGGCTGTTGCCCTGGTGGGTCCATGGCTTGCAAGGCTCTTTCCTCAGAATTGCATTAATGAATTTCTTTTCAACTTAAATTTCACCTCTCCAGGAAACCTCCTTTAAAGCTCTACATGATTGGCTTCCACCCCACTACATTCTGCTGTCTGTTTTTGCATTCCCCATCACTGTCTGATTTCACTGTCATTTGTTTACTGTCTGATCCCATGATGCTATGAGCTCCCCAAGCCCCAGAGCTGGTCTGTGCATCTCTTATGCCATCTGTGTGACCTTCTGAGTGTTGATCCAGCTCACATTGTCAGTATCAAAAACAAAGCAGATGGGATGGGCCTCAACAATTAGAGAGCAGTTAGGAGCACTTTTCCTGGAACCAGATTATAACTGTAAAGGGTGGGGTATCATGCAAAGGAAGATAGTGTGTTCTAGTGGAATTCCTGGCAAGAGGAACCTGACATGACCTACAGCATGCGCACAATGTATTGTGCACAATCTCATCATTAAATCACTCCTTGCCCAGACCCTGAAAAGGCACAAAGAATACGGCCCTTGATCTGGAATATAAACTCAGCCCTCCGCTGGCAGATCATCCTGGGCAGGGAAAGACAGGCAACACAGTTGGCTTGCCTGAGCCCTGTGCTCCGGGGATGGGAGATGTCAGCTTCCAGATAATGGGGTGTGGCTTTCAATCTAGACCGCTCCTGTCTGTCTTTGCTTTCTGATGTGGGCCTGAAGTAGCAGGGTCTGCTGGTCTGCGAGTCAGCAGCTACATGTGGACAGCTCTCAGGCAACAGGGGAACAAGCCTAAGACAACCAGGAAGCAGTTTGGTTCAGGAAAAGTCTTGGTGGGAGATTCCATCTGTGCAAACTGCTTAGTGACTTCTGTCCTCAGACCTAGTACTGTGGTGAGAGGAGAGGCCGTCCTTGTCTAGGCAGAATGTGCTGTTGCATATGTATGAGGGGCTGTAGGCATGACAACTGAGCACACTCTCCAAACCATCTCTTCCTAGCACAGGGATGTCCAGAGGTTGTCCCAAAGATGGCAGATCCAAAGCATCTTCATTACTCATCTTCCCCAAGATTCCAAAACGCCCCTGCCTAGGCTCTGTTTCCACAGCTGTGTGACCAACCAACTGCGCAGAACCAAGCCCAGGAGGGCTTCTCTATGCTCATGAACTCTGTTCTTGCCAGCTCTGCCTTCCAGGAGGGCTCCCACCAGCCTACAGCTCTCGACCTCCCACAGCATCAGTGTGGTGCAGGCCAACATCACTTGGAGCCTTGATTCTAACATTGCACCAAGTCTTTATTCTACTTATACTCATGTGTTTTTTACAAAGAATTACAAGAGGATGGTATGTCCTAGGTAACCTAGGTTCTTTCTGTGGCTTTGCACCAGGATAAACAATTGCAATGATAGCAATACACCAAATGAACTACAAGCTTAATTTAGTTTGCTTTTATTTATGACTTCAAAGTCATCTCATACCTCTTTTCTGCAGACCTGAATTCTGAGAAAGCCACGTTTGTTCCCACCTGTGGACCTGGCCTGCTTCTCATCTCTTGGGGTGAAAGCCTGCCCCTTGCTCTCTGCATGACTGAATCCTCATTATCCTTTAGGTCTGCACTTAGTTCCAGCTTACTAAAGCAAAGGAGTTTGGCATTACCTTGTATTAATTGGCACTTAGACTCTGCCCCTAGCCCCTCGCTGTTGAATTCCCCATCGATTGAACTCCAAGCTCCCATGAAAAGCTCAGATGAAGCAATGGACAGCTCTGCATTGGCACATATTCCCTCAGCTGTGTGACTTGTCACAACAACCCTAAAAGAAATAAGGCTACCTGGTGATGGAGTGAGACTTGAGAAACCACTATTCAAAATTAACCTTTTCACTTTAGCAGTTGATTAGCTTAGGTATTTGTTACAGTCATGGAACTCTGACTAATACAGATGATAAAAACTCCAGGAGGACAAGAGCTCCGCATGGTACTTCTTCCCAGCTATGCATGCTGTGGTCTGCCCACTTCCCACTGAACAGCAAGTGCCCAGGCAGATGAGCTTTGCTCGACCTCTCAATGCTCAGCCTGTGCTGGCATTAGGGACCCTGCTGGATGCTCTTTTGTGTGTTTGTGGAGTGAACAAAATGTTCAAGTCCTCAGATTGGAGAAGGAGGCTTGGTGTGGGACAAGTGTGCTGTAGCATTAGCAACTTGGTGAATGGGAAAAGGGTCATATCTAGAACAGGTTGCTGTTGAGCCATCTAACTCCAGAGAGAGAGAAACAGGCTGCCCTCCAGTCACTAGAATTCCCAGTGTTCAGAAGAGGTGGGCAGGGTGGGAATAAAGGTGGTGGGCAGGCAGGAGGCTATTTCTCTACAGCTCTGCAGCTGTTCAGTTTTTGCCTACACCAGGGATGTCAGAGAAGGATCAATAATGTGACTTCTTGTGATAACAGAAAGCACATGCCTAATGCAAATTTTGACTTGTACTACACAGGAAATTAATTAGCTTGATGTTGTAGTGACCTCCACAACCAAGGAGCCACTCTCAGGGGCCATGGTGCAGAACGGCTGGCAGATCAAATCACTCTCTTCATTAATTCAATTGGAACACGCAGAAGGAAGTGAGGGGAAGAGGCTGGGGTCATTCATCACTTCAAAGCCACTTCTCAGAGGCTGCAGGGTGCAGGATGGAAGGACCACAGGCCCCGAATCCTATGACTCCTCTTGCCCATAGGTCCTGCCTTGCCCTTCAGTGCTGGCCTTCCCAATGGACCCTGTGGCTCCAAGCACCAGAGAAAAAAATTAACTAAGGGGCCCCCAGATGCAAGGCACTCTAGGCCAATAAAACACACTGGATGTGCAAAAAAGATCGAGGGACAGGTACACTTGGTCACAGCGGCACCATGGCAACTAGCCAGATGAATAGCTGGCCAAGTACTATTTTATTTGCTTTTGTTGGGCAGGGGACCTGCAGACCCGGAAAGGTTGCCCTTGATCCACAGCTTCATGAAAGCTGCATATATACTAAGTATTCACATATGTATTTAGAGCCTCGGAAAATTTACTCATCCTGTCTTCTGAATATTTAATGTACAGCAAAGATTGTGAGCCTGGCAGCCTCATGACCATTAGGTTTCTTCTTGTTTCCTTATGTGTTTTACAATTAAATTAACGAGCGACTTACAGGTTAGCTGTTATTTAAGCACTTGCTCAGGCAAACCCAGTCAGGTGCAGGGGACCTCAGTTCGATTCCCAGATCCACGTACCTTATCAGATCGGCCCTTAAGACAGCCTGAAACAGCCAAAAAAGAAATCTTCTCAATTAAATGAATGAAAAATATGAGTTGATCTTTAAGCCTCTCTGCACCTTGGCCCCTCAGAGCGGATCCTTGGTTGTGGAGATCTCTAACACTATGTTAGGAAACTGCTCGATTCCTTTCATTCACTCCTGTCAATATGTAGTTATCTACACATTCCATAAACTGACCATTACTTACAGTTAACTTAAAATATTTCTACAATCAAAAATTAATCCTCAGTAATGGAAATCAATATTCTCTAAAAATAAATGCTTCTTACAATTTTTTAGTCCTACTTGTCAGCACTGGGGCTTCCACCCAGGCCCTTGGCACTGAGCTGCATCTCCAGTCTTTTTTATTATTTCTTTTTATTTTGAGAGTGGTATTCACTAGGTTGCCCAGCAGGGACTTGAACTTGTGATCCTCCTGATTCAGCCTTTCAAAGTACAAAATATTTTAAAGGAGAAATAAATGCTTTCTCTTTTCTTGGCAAGCTTAAGATGTTCTTTTTCTTCTTTTGCAGCAATCCTTGGAAATGAGAGGTCAAGATTAAGAAGAGAACATCCTTAGACAAAGAGCAAAGAGACATTATTTTCTGTTTCTGAGCTGTGGCTGTCTGAAGAGCACTTTGTGGAGCAGAACAGAGTTCAGTAAAATTGATTGCTTTTCTCCACACCCTCTGTCTTTGCCTCTTTTCCTTCTTGCAAGCTGCTGTGTACATCTCTCTTAGATGGGCATTTTCACCCAGGCAATTGCATCTGCCTCTTTCAAATCCTGGCCCTCTCCCCTCCTGTGCTGGCAGCTGTCAGCCACAAACCTAGGCATGTCAGCCGTGCCACCTTGGCCTCTGAGTATCTTCAAAATGTTTCCCTTTGCAGCCAGAGGGTGGACAGAGACTGTCCTTTCACACACATAAATGGTTTATTGGGCTGTCTCCTTCCAGAGCATAGGAATCAAAGCTCTCTGTTAGGGGATCAGGCAAGGGTCCTAAAAAACGTTTTCGTTATGATCTTAAAGGCAATGAGCCAGAGATTGCTAAGACTAAGCCCTGGAAACAAAGTGGGTCAGACTGAATCCTGGGAGGGGTCAGGGCTGCCAGGTTTGGGAAGAAGGGGCACCTCATGGGAACGAGAACCTTCAGCCTCTAGTGTCTGTATTTCCTGCAGAGTGGAGCCAAAGGTCCATCAGAAGCACCCATGAATGGAAGCGGCATCTTGTACTGCTACAGGTAAGGTCATTTTTCATCTTCAGGGTACTTCAGTGACTAAGTGAGACAGTCCAAGCCCCTTAGGAAGCACAAACGGACTTCCCTAATCTGATCTCATCCTCCCACTGTGGTGCCTTCTTGCAACTGCCCCCCAGGCTACCAATGTCAAG
>PVKA01051332.1:0-12254 GCA_004027165.1 Ctenomys sociabilis
AAAGAGGCTATCTTTCTCCCAGTGAGCTTGTGTAGCCCCTTTGTCGAAGATAAGATGGCTGAGTGTTTTCGTGGATGCCTCTGCATATTCTAATCTATTCCACTGATCCTCAGGTCTATTTTGTTGCCAATACCATGTTGATTTTATCATAGTGGCTTTGTAGTATAATTTCAAATCAGGAATTGTGATGCCTCCTGCCCTGTCTTGATTGGCCAAGATTGCCTTTGCTATTCTAGGTCGTTTGTGGTTCCAAATATGAAGATTTATTCTGATCATAATAAACATCCTTTTTTGTTTTGTTTTCTAAATTGCTTTAGTGACTTTTTGCAGCAAATAATTATTATATTCATTGTGGTGAGTTGAAATGTGTATGAAGTACATTTCAATTATTTTTTCTCCCTTGTGCACCCCCATTTAAAAAAAAACTTTTTCTGTCTTTTGGTGCCAGCATCATGTTCATTTATTTATTTTATATCTTTATCAAGCTTATTATATACACAGATAAATAGCTAGGCTAAAAACATCAGAAAAGACTAAACATGTAAGACAATTACACTAATCAAGATACACTTTTATATATATTATACATGCTAGATTACAATAGCATTTTTTCTATTTTTTTTCCCTGTTTTCTATCTTGTATTTTTCACTTTATTTATATATTGTGTTCTTCCTTTATAAGGAACCATTTGATATTTAAGCTTGTGTGTCAGGACTAAGTAACTGATGGGAACAAACACTACACTGAGAAAGCAGGAAATGCCTGTATTCCATCAGAGATACAAAGCATTCTGTGGGTAGGCAGTGCCTCGGGAGCTGGAGCATCAACAGTAAGCAACACAAAGTTCCACAAGTCTCCCTGCCGCTTGTCTTTGTGTAGAGGAGGAATAGAGGAGACGGCTTCAGAGTTGGCGCTCCGCAGGAACCCGTATCAGAGAGACGGCCAGAGAGTGACAGTGGGCTGGGTTATAGAAACGGTGGCCCATCAGCCTCTCCAAGGACCCTGCATTCTGATGGAGACCTGAGAGATGGAAAAGAGCCGGTATTATTGCCTGTGGGAGGCAGAGTGTAGGTGGCAGCAGGAACCATACGCACGGGCCCTGGCCTGAGCCTGGTGATTCCAGGCAGGGCAAGCAGTGCACAAGTGAGGCTGACAAGCACTGTTAGCGGGCTCTGTGGGGCGTGGTGGGCGCATGCGTGTGTCCTGACCACAGACCGGCCTGCCCTCGCTACTGCCTAGAGAGTGTGGACAGAAGCTGCGAACAGAAGGTGGGAACCCTTTAGGAAGCCCTTCTTGTAGTCTAGAAGAAAGATGGAGCTGGGGCTACAGTACTAATTAGAGAAGAAGTGAGAAAAAGTGTGGGAACATAGACTGGTGGTTGATAACGACTCCTAAACGCTGCTGCTGGATTGAATCAATGTGAATGCAATAGGAGGAATCAAGGATTCCAGACAAAATGCTGGAACTTTCTTAATAGCTATAAAATAAAATCTGCCCTGCTGATGGTCACACAAATACTTCTGTCTTTTTTCATTTTTATGGCAATGGTGCCAGGGATTGAAACCAGGGCCTTGCAAATGTTAGGAAGAATTTTATGGTGGAGCTGCACCCCCGGCTGTATTTATTTATTTATTTATTTATTGCAGCTGGCTCAGCCCACCCTGGGGGCTGGCGAGATGGGTGGTGCTAGCGATCGAACTGTGGTCCCTGTGTTTTGCCTAAGCCTATCTAAGCAGGTGGCCCCAAGCCATTTTTATTTATATTTTGAGACAGGGTCTTGCTAAATTGCTGAGGCTCATGTGAGACTTGCAATCCTCCTGCCTCAGTGTCTCAAGTCGCTGAGATTACAGGTGTGCATTACCGCAGTGGCCATTTTGTTTTTGAAGCACCCCAACACTGCTTGGTAATTTCTCGTTTAACGGCTGCTACAACTTACAACTGAGGAGCACTGTTTGGGCTTAGGACATGCTGCTCAGATTTAGGACCTGTCTTTTTCTTTTTTGTGTGGCTCTCTACACCTTGCTTACAGAGCCTCAATTTTTTTCCTACCTTGTTTGTACAGTAGTATAATTTTTTTCTGATTGTGTTGTGCAGTACACCATTGTCGTTTATGCTCCATTATACATCACAGTATTACATGTGAATAAAAGCAAAGTCATCAGGCTGTACATACCATATATAATTTCTCATTTAGCAACCAATTTGTTTAAAAACCTAGTCACGGACCATAATTCAGTCATTAAACAAGGAATGCCTGTATACAAGTATATTTATACATGCAAGTGCCAGTGAAATGTTTTAAATTGAAACCTAAAATTTTGGTTTCTTTTTAATTATTATGTTAATTTTTTCACAAAAGGGAAGAATTTTCATGCCTGCCAAAATCTTAAAGTGAAAATTTAAAGACATAAATAAATGAACTCTATATATTATTGTTGGTTCACATAGAACATAAAATTCACAATGAAAAATCAATATTTATTTATTTATTTTGGCAGAACCAGTGATTGAACTCAGACCCTTGCACTTGCCATGGAAGTGCTTATTCTACTGAGCCATCTCCCCAGCCCTGAAAAAGCACATTTTAAAACCACTGTCTTGCTCTCTTTCACCCTTTCTCTCCATCCCACCTTTCTTCCCTCCCTTCTTCCCTCCCTGTCTTCCTCTCCTCTTCCACCTCTTTGTTTCTGCTTTTGCTGTATTCTGCCACTATGAACTGTTGCTTCTCTGTTACCATGCCTTGGAGCCAGCCAATTATAGACTTGAAATGTCTACAAACCTTGAGCCAAAAATAAATAAATAAATAAATAAATAAATAGTACTTCATACCCTGTGTATAATGGAAAAAAAAAAGCAACCCAAAAACCTTGAGCCAAATAAATCTTTTGTCCTTTAAAAAAAAAAAAAACAACTGAAAACAAAACAAAACAAAACAAAAATTGACTTATTTAGAGGCCCCCAAAGGACGCAGTAAGTCATCCACAAGTGGAATACATGATTCCTACACAGACAAAGGATCTACAGAATAAGGTACAGGACTACAAGATAAACCCTGAGGGGACTTTATTGACCTCATAAGAAACATAAAGTACATGTGTTTGTATATAGGTCTTGCTCTATCTAGGTCTTAACCATCCAGAAGAAAAGTATAAAAATGAAGTATACATTGCGGGGCCATAATAATAAATTGAGCTGTAAATGGATATGGTAGGCAAATTCTTCAAATAACTCATTATTGTTGTGGAATGATAGACTGTGTCGGATTGTGTTGTTGAGTTCAGGCACCTAAATTAGTTGAATGACAATGGAGTGCCCATCTACAGGTGTAGACAAAGGAAGTTGGTATAGAAAGGAAGAATCATGATGTGTGTGTATGGACAGTACAGTTGGGATAGATAACGCTGTGCTTCTACATAATTCTATGAGAGGCAAGATTTGCACTAATGGTGGTTGGACAGGATATTATGTCGGCTTCTAGTACTATGGGCAACCACTAAGAAAATAACAAGGTAGAAAGTATTAATTATTGAATCTTTGATGTAATTCAGGTATAAAAAATAAGATACGTAAACAGCTACACTCTCTTCATTTACTGATAAGAGACATATGGTATAATAATGTCTGTAAGTATAATATCATGTATGCACCTTCTATGGTACCAAAACATTATGAAAGCAGTTTGCAATATATTAATTTATCAAATCCATCTTGTCAAGGTATCTTAAAACTGTTTCATTGATATTTTTACTTCAATAAAACAGAAATAAATTTTAAAAAGTAAAAAAAAAAACTAAACAAAAATTGGTTTAGAGGCCCCCCAAAGGACACAGTAAGTCATCCACAGGTGGAACACATGATTCCTTGACTTTCTCAGGAAGTCATGTAGTGTGAGACAGCCATCCATTCAAAGCAATGTTGTTATAATTTATTTATTTATTTATTTATTTATTTTTAATGTATTTGGCATCTTGGACTCATAGTGATCCTCCTGTTTTCAGCCCCCCGAGCACTGGGATTACAGGCATGGACTTGGTAGCCAGCTCAGTGTGCCCAGGGCTGGGGCTGGCACAGCAAGTGTTTCTGGGGATTGAACCCTGGTCCTTGCGCTTGCCTAAGCAGGTGCTTAGTCCACTGTGATGTCTTGCTGGCCCTCTGTGAGGTGTTTTTTTTTTTTTTTTCTAACATGTGTTTTAAAGCAATAGCTCTGTGTCATGATACAGGTCTGTATTCATCTAATGTTGCCTTTTCTGACTACACAAGTGTTCACAAGTCACTAAAATGCCCCTTGCTTGGGATTTGCTGTCTAGGGAAGTGAAAGAAGCCCAGACTATAGTGACATGGTACAGTCACCAAGAAACCACAGAAATACGGCCCTTGGGAGAAGAAGTGGGTCCAGCATTCACCACATGGAAAGTGAAGGGGGAATGGAAGGGTGTTTAGCTCTTCTTTTCTCTATTGTTGTTTAACACCTTTAACACTTACACTTCTGTGCAATAAGTCTGCTGCTTCCATAAAGATTTCTTAGTGAAAATGAAAACCTACAATCTTAGAAAAATATCTAAAGATGCAGAAGCAGATTAAAGCCACTGAAGAGAGAGGCAACTTAGTTTGTAAATGACACAAAAGGCAGGAAGAATAGGTAGGAGCTTATTAAAACAAATTCAAGTAGAAAGAGTGTTGGTGTGGTACTGCAGTGTGTGCTTTAAGTTGCTGTAGGTAAAGTACCAATAAAGTGTGAGCAGTGTTCCATGTAAAATAGGTAGGTTGTGGGCCTGGTGGAACATGACTGTTATTCCAGCAGTGAGGAGGTTGAGGCAGGAGGATTGCAGGAGTTTGAGGCAAGCCTGAGTTTGAGACCCTGTCTCAAAAAACAATTAAACAAAAAATAGGTAGGTGTTGGTCACTGCTTTGGCTGCAATTCTTCTAACATTGAGTCATAATTGGAGGAAGGTCTTTGAGAAACAAACTTACTTCCTCTTTAGCCAATAATCTCAGATTATATTTTTTATTTCTCTAAGTTGTTAGAAGACTCCCTGTTCTGTAGGCCTTGTGTGTTTATAAACCATCTCCCGCTAGCAGGTCCTACTTCAAAGGAGGAGGAATAATCTGATGGGAGAGCTTGGTAATTCAGTGCAGACAGAGGTCTCCAGAAGAGCCTATAGAAAGTTGGTTCTGAGCTTGACCAAGATTCTCGTCAGCCAGCTTGCCCTCAGGGTAAGTACATACAGCTCAGAGCCAGGATCACAACCTACAAAAATTTCTACAGGCCTGTGTCCCTACATCTGTGCTAATGGTTAGCCAGCAAAAAAGAAAAAAAAAAATCATTTCCTGTGGTGTTGGCTGGGTAAGTTTCCCATAGACTCAGTCTCTCTTGTGGGTAGGTCCAAGGTGATTAGGGAAGTGCTTTTCTCTCTAAGGATGACATGTAAACTGAGACTAAAGAAAGCCACCCTGGATATTTGTGGACAGGGGCTTTAGGCAAAGGGTATAGTGAGTGCAAAGAGCTTGAGATTCTAGGTAGCTTGAATTTTGACAGAACAGAATGGGAGAGTAATAGGATGTAAGGGTAGAGAGTAAGGCAGAGGCAAGTATAGGATATGTGAAGACAGAGTTTGGATTTTATATAAGCAGGATGGAAAACTGTAGGGTATTGAATACAGGAGTAACACAATCAGCTTCGCATTTTTAAAAGATCATTCACAGCTATGTGGAGAACAAGACTAGAAGTAGGGACTGGGAATGTGAAGTGGAGAGTTTTGGGGATATATTTTGAAGATAAAATGAATAGGTATTGTGAAAATTCCGAATGTTAACTACAAAAGAATAAAGAAATGGAGCCTACCTCCCAGGTATATAGTGTCAGCAACCAGCTGAAAGATGTTGTCCCTAACACTGTCCTCAAACACTGCCTTGACTTCCTTGGAGGACTCCCATTGGCACAAACCAACTTGACCTCTGGGTGGAATTTCTGTCACTTTCTTTCTGGGCCTGGACCTTGGTCCTACCCACAAGAGAGACTGAGTCTATGGGAAATTTATCCAACCATCTTAATTAGTTGTTACTAATTAACATGTTTCTTCTTAGACATCTAAGAAATTCTTTCTTAGTTGTTACTAATTAAGATGGGTTAGGGCCAGCAAGATAGCTCAGCAGACTAAACGCCTGCTTAGGCAAATGGAGGGACTGGGGTTGCATCCCAGGCACCACATGCCACTCCAGCCCCAGCCCCGGGTGCTCTGAGCTGGAGAATTGAGTCTGGGCATGTGGTGCAAGCCTGTAATCCCGGCGCTGGTGGGAAGGCTGAAAACAGGAAGATCACTATGTCTGAACTGTGTACTGAGACCTTGTACCAAATACATTTTTTAAAAAAAGATGTGTTAAAAAAAAAAAAAGATGCATTAGTGGCAGGAGAAGGAATAGCAATGGGGGTAGGGTTCTCATTCAGATATGTTAAACCCGAGAACTTCTTAGATGTCTAAGAAACATCACATGTAGTACCATCCACAATTCCAGGGACATGTTGGGCTGAAGCTAAGTGTGAAACCATTAACAATTAGATGGTCGTGTTTAAATCTCAGGACCAGCTGATTTCCAATGTGGAAAGATGTACACAGAAATTAGAATTGAGAACTCAGAGATCTGGAAGTGGAGACAAGCAATTCTGAGAATGCATTTGTATAGTCAGGGTTCTCCAGAGAAACAGGTTGACAGGATGGGCACATTGGGATTATTTTAAGGAACTGGCTTGCATGATTATGCAGGCTGGGAAATGTAAATCTGCAGAGTGGATGAGCCAGCTTATGCCCAGGGACACCCTCGTTATAGGAGAATTCCGAAGGTGGTCTGCTGGACAGCTCTCTTCTGCTCAGGGGAAGGCTGGTATTCTGATTCTAGTCAAACTTTCACCTGGGGCTGGGGAGATAGCTAGGCAGTCTAAACACTTGCCTGGCAAACACAAGGACCCAAGTTTGATCCTCAGTACTGCATGGCATCCTGGCCCTGAAACCAGGCTTGGTGGATGGAGTATGCCTGTAATCTCAGCACTAGGAAGGTTGAGACAAGAGGATCACTAGGAGTCCAAACTGTAGTGAGACCCTATATCAAATAAATAAAATAAAAATATCTAAAGAAAAAGTCATAACAAAACAATAACAAAAAGCTTTCATTTGATTGAGGCTCCATCCACACTGTAGAGGACCCTCTACTGTACTCTACCAGAGAAAATTTCATCTAACCTGATATTATGAACTACCATTTGTAATGTCATTCTCATTTGAAAACACCCTCACATAAACACCCACAGTGATGTCTGATGAATGGGCATCTTATCTGAGTCAAGTTGAATTAACTGTCAAAGCAGAAATAGAAAAGCCCTTTTTTTTGGTATGCTTAACACTTTCATATAGGCGCATGAGCTGAATAAAGGCATGGAGAAGGGAAGTGGCTCATTTGGGCCACCTGGGTAGCTAGAAAACCTAGGACCCTAAAATGGACCTTACAGGCCAGCTGGGCCAGATCTCTACCCAATGTAGATATTGCCAGTACTAGGGAGCTCACTATTTTGTAAGAGAAAGTTATATTGATGTGACTCTCTATTTCGAAAGGTATTCTTATATCAAGCATAGATCTTCATGAAGCCTGAGTGGTTTGTCTCCCAGCTTCGCTGGCAGGTGTGAGTTAGGGGCATCTGACACACCCCTCTGTGTGGCACCCCTCTTCCAAATGACTGCATAGCTTCTGGACTCTTGCCGTTTGAAGACAGCTCATCAGTCCTGCAACCCAAGCCCTTTCTCCTGAGGGCACAGCAATGCCCACAGGAAGTTAGGTCGGAAGGTATTAAAGCACTGTTGATCTGAAACCATGTAGCATGTCTGCTCCATCTGCGAGGCTGCTTCGAATGTGAACTTGCACTGAGAGGCCCTTGGTCCCTTGGCTGCTGTCAGAGCCCTAGAGGCTGCCAGCCCTCATCTGTACATGGCCGAAGCCAACTGCAGAAAGCCTCACCACTTCTCCTTTTAGGTTAGTAGACATAAATAGATATGAGCAGAGAGTGTGGACCAGTTCCAAATAGGCAAATGTTAGCAGCATTCTGCCTAGAAAAACTTAATTTGGAGTAACCATGAGTTGATCCCAATTTTTTCCCCTGCCAACATATCCCTTCTCACCCAATAGTCAGCAAACCCAACTGTGTCCTATAACCCCATTCCTATGAAATTGTGATCTAAATTACAATCTAGGCACTGACAAATGAGATATTTCCATGCAAATCACACCCAAGAGGCCACCACAGATTGGTGGAAAGGCAGCATAGTAGCTGTCTAAGCATTCATAAGGACGGGATGTAAGTGTTAATACAAAGAAAGAAGACTAGTACAGGGCTTGGTACAACCTTTTCAGGCCTCCTTTTCTACTCTAACAAGGAAACATTTAATGGAAAAGCAGTTTTTCAAAGACTGGCTCTGCCATTCAGAACATGGCTGGATAAATTTGAATCTTTTTGTGGGCTCTAATGGACAGTTTATAACTCCCCAGATTCAGACTTTGAAACCTAGTTCCCAGTGTGCTGGTGTTAGGAGGCAGGGCCATGGACATGAGCACATCACGAGGGAGGGCGGCACTAGAGCCCCGAGAGACTCCAGAGTGCCCCCCTACCCCTTCAACCTACAAGAAGACAGCAAGAGGGCAGCGGTGGCCCCTCAACAGATGCCGCCTACACTGGCGCCTTCATCATAGACTTCGAGCCTCGAGAACTATGGAAAATAAATGTAAGTTTATTTTTAGCTACATTTATTTGTAAATGTGGCTTACTTTTTTAGTTTAGGCTGGCCAGTCTGTGGTACACTGATGAACAAAGGTACCCGCTGTTTGTAAACCTTAGTCCAACACATTGTCTTCGGTTCTGATTTGTTTCATGAGAAAATTCAGTGGCCATGGCTTTTTGAAAAACATATTTTGAGTCCTGAAGAGGACTGATAACACAAATGTGTGCAAATGATACATTTGGTCATTGGATTTTATTAAGAAATGGAGGACGCTGTTAAATGAAGATTCTTAGCAAACGCTGACCATTCTGTGCGCAGGCATGGGGTATCCCCGCCTCCCCGTACTGAAATGATCTTCCTTTGATTCTTCCGCATTTCCCTCATCCGGTCACAGGATAACAAACTTCATATACTCAGAAATTTCGTGTTTGCATCAGCATCCACTCTGCTTTCCCAAAAAATGAATAGTTTCTCCTAACACAAATATTTCTCGGAATACATGTGCTTTTTATTATGTCTGTAATGATGTCACTTGTCAATAAAGTCTCCTTAGTCCATTGAGGGTGACTGTGCTCTCCTTTAGGTTGGGCACTCAGGAGTCATTATCTTTTCTACGTTTCCCTTGGTGCTGAAGCAGTTTGAGCGGGCTGGTACCAGCTGGAAATCATGTGTAAGTACTTAGTATGCCAGGCCCAATTGCAATAGAATGTGAGGCAGGGCAGAGCAGAAGCATGTCCCCAAGAACAGGGACCTGAGTTACCCCAAGTGGAAAGCTCTCAATTTGGAGAAAACACATCAAATTACACAGAGCTACAAAGCACCTTGCTGGCCACTGAAACCAGGGATGGTGGTACATGCCTGTAAGCCCAGCACGGAGGGACTGAGACAGGAGGATCACCCGAGTCAGAGGTGACACGTAGTGAGACCCTGTACCAAATAAATAAATAAAATTCAAGAAAAAACCCTGCCACCCACATGGAACACTAATATTGTTTTTAAAAGTTGCAAGCAGCACAGGCTTTTGTCAGTTTTTTACTTGCCTTATATGTTTTTATAAAGTCACTGCATTAGACTTTGGGGATATGGTGTAGTTAGCATGGGAATCTACTGAAGAGAAAATTAAAGATGATACTAAATAGGCAGACAGCTGTGTGACAGTGGCCCTATTTTTGAGAGGACAATAGTAATATACTATCAGCAGTTACTGTATGCTTTTCTTGTTTCCCATTGTTTGAGTATGTTATGTGTTCCTCTCATTTAAAAAACTGACACAAAATAAACCACCCTAAGCACAAACTGTCAATAACATTTACATCTCTTGTCAATGAAACAAAAGAAAACAATAATAAAATAAAAACAAAAATCTTAGTGTGGACTTTAACACCAATATAATTTCTTATTTTTCAGGGAAGAATACAAATGTTTTTGCTGATAATTTCCTTTGATCAAATATCATTACCCTTGTTAAAATATAGACAGTTCTGATAAGTAGTATTCCTTTTCTGTTTCTTTTTTTGAGACAGGCTCTTACTATGTAGTTCAACCTGGCCTTGAACTTACCAGGTAGCCCCACTTGGCTATGGCAGTCCTCCTGCCTTAGCCTCCCAAGCGCTGGACTTACAGGCAAGTGCTACTACACCTGGCTTGTCCTAACTGGAATCTTGCTGTAGCATTTAGGACTGATGCTGAAAACTGGACTAGAAGTGTCTGAACTTTTGTTTGTTTTGAAATAATATGGCCCATATTGTAAAAAGTGGTGTTCGTATAGTTAATTCCTGATTCATGGGAGCATGTTTGTATTGCAATGATCTTAATTTACCCATAAATAAATTATTCTCCTCCAAGGCCCGTTATAAATATAGTTGTAATTGCCTGCCAACTGTTAGACCCTAAAATTAGACAGCTTCGGTCCTTCTTTGCCAAAGGGAGGAGGCATTCTGGAATATGTGAGTTGAGATTTTTTATGGCCCCAGAGGCATTATGAGAAAGATAACAGGCAGAGATTTTTTTTGATACATGAGCACATTTCTGTTGTAGAAACTTTATTTCTAGGTTGGGCAAAAGAAATGTTTTCCAACAAGCTGAAGAAGGCATCAGCCTGCCTTTCATCTTCTCTCTTCCTTTGAATCCCTAGGGTCTATTTGTGAAGATGAAACTGAGGGCGAGT
Source organism: Ctenomys sociabilis (assembly GCA_004027165.1). Lineage (NCBI taxonomy): Eukaryota > Metazoa > Chordata > Mammalia > Rodentia > Ctenomyidae > Ctenomys > Ctenomys sociabilis. The sequence continues at coordinate 10,931 of PVKA01051332.1, forward strand.
CAGAGACTGCCCTCCTGACTCCTGCCTGGGTGCAGGCTTCCTTAATTAGCAGAATCAGTGCCCACTTGAAAAAAAAGTGTTTGTGGCCTGGTGACAAAGCACCTTCAAATAGTCACTGTCTAAAGGAAAATGTAGGCCAATCTGACAAATTAACTTGAGCGCCAGGGAATACAGGCCATGCGAAACTAGGTTGACCTCAATAGAAGCAAGGTGAGGAATAGGTTGGAGATTCAACACCCTCCCCCTCAGCAACCCCTCAGCATAGCAAATGTGTGGTTTGGGGCACGGGCTTGCTCTTTCTTCATTTGAAACACAGGAAGAAGAGCAGTGCCCACCTCACTGAGTTGTGAGACGCAAATAGATGAGGTCTATCAAGTGGGCAGGAAACACAGCAGCCACCCCTCTCCTGCCTTTTTGAAGGGGTACTTTTTCGTAAGTGACCTCCCAGCCCTACCATATCTTGTCTCTAATTTATTTCCACATTCACATTTTCCTTCTGTGGAGTGAAGGGCCGATGCCCCAGGCAGCTGTCCTGTGAGATAAGGGGGCTGTGTGCTAATACTGAACTTGACCTTCAGTGGTTTTTGTTTAATATGGCAAATGCAATGAGCTGATTCAGGATGTGGCAGGAGTCTCAGGATCAAATGTAATGAACCAAGGTCTCTCAGTTAATTTTCTTGTTGTTGAGGCAAAGTACTTGACAGTCAAAGTTAAAAGAGGAAAGGTCTATTGTAACTTAGTTTGTGGTTTCAGGTCACAGTGGCTGGCTCTAAGGCAGGGTGACATGGCAGAGGGACATTGCAGAAGGTGGGCAGAAGGCAGCAAGCAGAGAAGTGGCAAGTGACCACAGCAGCCCTCTTCCTCTCTTTTATGGTCTGTCTAGGATACCTGCGCCTCCTTTGCAGCAGACAGCACTCACACCCAGGGAGGGCCTGCCTTTATGCACGCTTGGATCCAAGCCAAGCCAGACAGTTGGGCTAATTTAGTAATCACACAGCCCTGCTCCCAGTATCACACACTCTAGGTCCAACTACCTCTAAGGAAACCCCCATGACTGCATGAGGCTTGGGGGGACTCAGTGAAGTATTGTTAGCAATTTTTTGTTTTCATTACAGGGACTCAGTTATTCTCTTCTGTCTCTTAACTCACTTTGCAAACTGTCACTACTGGAGCATCAGTGAAAACCCTGGTTGTCAATTTTCTTTCTTTCTTTCTTTCTTTCTTTCTTTCTTTCTTTCTTTCTTTCTTTCTTTCTTTCTTTCTTTCTTCCTTCCTTCCTTCCTTCCTTCCTTCCTTCCTTCCTTCCTTCCTTCTTTCTTTCTTT
>PVKA01051333.1:0-12277 GCA_004027165.1 Ctenomys sociabilis
TGTAAAGTAATTTTAAAATTCTGTGAAATCCAAAATACCAATGATTGGTGTAACAATTTGCAGAAAATTCCATATGTAAGTCCAGAAGTAGTGTATTGCTTTGGAAAATATAACATAACAAATGAGAATTCAATGAGCAATCGTATCATTTTTTGTGCATTTAAAATTTCAAATACAGATGAAAAATTATTTCAGTTAGTTATCATCCACATATATGCTGGCAAAATAACTTTGTTAATTACTTAAATAGACCTTACAAAATTGCTAGTATTTAAGTAGAAGCACTTATCTTAAATGCAAATCTGTAAACAGAATAATTGATATGTTATTGATTAGCTTATATATAGAATTCTATGTGATAATGTTCCAAAATCAAAAGTGAATTATCTATACTTCTGTAATTATAAATAAAATAGGGAGAAGCATTCCATAAAAATCATGAGATGTAAATTGAAATTAGTGAAGATTGTGTCTCAATGACCTTACCATTATGAGTTTTGCCACCTAAGTCTAAAATTTTCCATGACATTTTCTCCAATAAGACTTTTGAGCCTCACTGTTGACTGTGATTTATGTACTATAAAATAACTAACTTTTCTGCATGCTACGACTCCTTCTTTACCTTGGGGCATCCCTGCAAATCATAGTCACAGGAGTAAAAGAGTATAATTGGGAAAATGGCAGGGCTCAATTACCTATACGTTGTTTATGAAAAAACAATCAGTAAATCACATTAATGTCTAATATGCACACTATATGACAACGTGTTGCAGCAATAAGATGTATCACTCATGAATATGTGAAACAAGAAATAACAAACTACCTGACTTCTAATTTATTTGTGGAATTTGGTCTTCGTCAGACTGCTTCCTCGCCTTCCAACCTTCTTTCCCTTTTCTTTCTCCCTTCATTCCTTTATTTCCTTCCTTCTTTCCTACATGCCCTTCTTCTTTATCTTCCTCTTTTACTTTTATCCATTGCAATCAGTCAGTAAGATCATTAGCCAGGACATGTGATTTAACATTCAGTCAAGAATTAATCATTCTTATTTTATGATTATAATCAACGAGATAAATTCTACAGCTGATGATCTTTCTTCATAAAATAACTTCCCTAACAAATGTTTTATTACTATAAAAATGTCATATTGGAAATCTTGAGAGAAACTGAAAATGTAAAACAAAATTTGGGAGGGTTAAGGCAAGACAATTATTAACAAATACTAAGGCATTATTACACCTTCTAAAAATATTTTTCCGTGCTTAACAATGAAGGACTACAGAATTTTGCATCAGCAGTGCTTTGAAAAGGCATACACTAAAATTTTAGATATGGTTTAATGATGTGGACAGCTATAAAACTAAGCTCTATTGTTGTATTATATTTATCTCACTTGAAATAAAAATTTAAATACTTTGGTAACATTGTTTTTTGTGTCATTGCCATTTTAAATATGCTAAATTAATAAAAATGCCCAAGCAATTCAATACTAAAATGCCAAATATAAAGCAATTCTATGTGGGGATTTTTTACTCAAACAGCTATTAATTCATTCATAAATTGATATTTAGATGAAATTTAGGTTAATTCTTCTAATATATAGTATATAATATATACTCCATATATATATATATATGTCTCTCATGTTTCCCTGAGTCTGAAATAATCCTGTTTGCTATATTATTTTTACATAAAATTAATTTCGTAATTATATTTTATAGTAAATAAAAGTATAGTATATATATAGTAATACATATATATGTACAATAAATATAAATAGATCTGCGTGTTTGGTTGAAGGTTCTATTTTTCAAACACAGGAAAAATGTGCTAATGATTAAAATATCTTTCTCAGTTTATTAGTAGAAATCAACTTAAAAGCATGTCAACAGAATGATTTCTACTGATAATTACTATTTCTAAAAGACTAAAATTCTAAGTACTTAGAGCCAGATTTCCAACCTAAGTGAAAACTTTATGTGCATTGACTTACCTTTAATGTTTCACTTTTCAAAATAAACTATCAGCAAAGAGAACTGAGAGCTATTCCTTTTTTTTTTTTTATTGCGTTCTTCCTCATGTTCATTGTTGCTGGCCAACCTGAAAGCACTTACTTCTAAAATGGTGTTGCTCTTGTCTTTTGAATGTAATCACCTGAGAGCATTCCCACCGATCCGTGATACTTACAGTCCTAGTCTGCTATCTGCGCATCATTCAAAAATGCTCACACCTCAAACCAAGGGACTCCTTCATGAACAAAAATAACAATGGTATGAGATGTTCCATAGTGTGGAGAAACTCAAATTGCTTAATGTTCTCCTGCAATCTTCAAGAGCTAGGTGATCATCTTTTGTATTATAAAGCAAATTCTGAACACTCATAATCTAGTAACATAGAAATGAGTAAAGTTGGCATTTTTCTTTTCAGAAAACATGCCTGAAACATCTAAAAAAACACTACATATAATTCCAGAGTTGGGTACAGTAAAATATTATTCTGTGTACAACTTCTAGTATATTAAACATAACATTTAATTGTCATTATGTGTAACCAAGCACAGAAACAGATGAAACTTAAAAACAAATATTTGAGGATCCAGTAGCTGTATAAATATTTGATGCCTTATAAGAATGTAAAGTGATTCAAGATCTACTGTCATCTGCCAGCTCCAGTCACTCCTCCCCTTCTTTTGCATGTAAGTTTGATTTTGAAAAAATAAAAAAGAATAAATTAGAGTAGAAAATATTGATAGTTTTGTAGTGTATATTATCTATGGAAACACTAAATCTAGATTAATTGGCTATTTCAACTGAAAGGGAGCAATTTATACCTACTATCTCATTGCTTGGAAAATAAATGTAATTCAAGTCAAGCAGTTTGCAGCATTTATAGACGTTTTTCAGAATCACCTGCTTTATACTGATTGTTTTAAGTACAGTTGTAAAAGTTTGATCTTTAAGGGTCCCTTTGAAGATGTGTCAGACGCTTAACCACTGATGCTGAGAACCACAGCAGGCTAGAGGCTGCAGAAAGGTTTAACATGTATAAAAAGTAATTGTGTACTTTTCTATTAAACTTGGTTATTTTCAATTGTCAATAAGCTATGATAGAAGTCTAAAGTAGATAAAAATTTCCTCCCAAATCACTAAACATGTTGAGCTTTCATCAGCGTCCATGGAAATGCACATAAATACACATTGATAAATATTATATACTGTAGTTTTAGCATATGACTATGGGTAAACTACTTTGGTTGTTCATCAATCGCTTCTAGTGCTTAAAATTGTTAGAACTTTGTGGTGAATACTTAAGCATACAGACTTGGTTTTATATGCAAGGGTACAAAATGTTGGTTCTAACTTTGTCTTGGATTTATTTACTGTATTTACTCTAACTTAAAAATACTCAGTAATTATAACCTAACTCACATAATATAAATGGCCTCTACTATGAGTGATGTGATTTTTCACTTAACACTTTTTAAACGTCAGGAGTTCAGAAGTTCAATTGTTTTATTTTTATAATATTGAAATATTGAAACTCTACTGCAACTAACAAGTATTAATAATGCAACAGAATTGAAATCATTTTCCATGTTCCTTTAGTTTCTACAACATCAAGATGTGCCTTCAATACTATGGAATAAAATAATTTTGAACATGTGTGACATTATTACAGGAAAAGTGCACTGCATTTTGGTCTATCTAAAAATCTACCAAACATTAATTCAAACACTGAGATTTAACAGGAAACTGTTGTCATATATGCTTTATTTAACCAAATATTGTTTTAAACAGGCCATCAAAGAAAAACCTCATTCTAAATCTTCAGGGAATTTTTTTTTTAAATCCTTCCTGATAACTAGTTCAATTTCCCCCTCACATTGCAATATGTTAATATTTTTTCAACTGACACAAATTTTTATTTTTGTGTGTCTGTCCAATATCAGCTTCAATATATAAAAATAAGCTTTATTTTGTTGTGTGGTCATTGTCAACTCTTGAAGGAGATAAGTGCTACTGAATCAGCAAACCACTGAAAAGAACTATTTTATGAAAATAATTTAATAAACTGAGATTTTTGAATACTACTTTCTCTTTTTTCCCAACTGCCCCTCTCAAAAAAAAAAAAAAAAAAAAAAAAAAAAAAAAAAAAAAAAAAAAAAAAAAAAAAAAAAAAAAAAAAAAAAAAAAAAAAAAAAAAAAAAAAAAAGAAAAGAAAAAAGAAAAAGAAAAAAGAATGAGAAAGAAAGGAAAGTTTCTTCATGAAAATTCTACATGTTGTAAAGAAGCTTCTAGAAATAGTTTTGCTTCAGGAAGCACAGAGAGCAATCCACTACATGGCCATCTCTCCGCACAAAGCTAAAGAAACAGCGAGGGCCTTTGCTGATTAGAGTTCTCTCACAACCTGCCCTGAGAACTCCTTCCAGAGGTTATTGATCTTAAATGTCCAGACTGTGAAACAGTCGCTCTACCCTAAAATCTCGTTTCCCTCCTAAGGAACATAGAAACCTTCATGCTAGGATTAACCTTTCAACTCATTTTCTTAGAATTCCATTTATACTTAGTAAAGTCCATTAAAAATGAGTGACAGTACCAGTAACTTCCTTAGATATAAACTAATTTGTGATGGGGCATGAAATGTTCACCCCTGACCTTGGAAAGTAAAAGTTTTATTTTGAGATTTTGAGAGAAAAGAATGCATCGGATAGTAACCCTGCAGAACCATTGATAGGATTGCGATGACATTATAATGAAACACGCCGCTCAATTATTGTCCTGGGTGAATTATCTCTTCTGAAGTTTTACAAATGGAGGGAATTTTTCATACTTTGAAACTAGTACCTAGAGTTGCCTTTTAGGAGTAATTAACCATTTAAGCAAAGGAAAAGAAAATGCCTTTATGCGAAATAAAGAATTTCTAAAACTGGAACTTAGGTTGCGCTGTATAGCTAAGGGAGAAATCTGCCAACGTTCTTAATTACAAATGACTTTGTATAACTTTGGGAAACAGATAGCCAAGGACACCGCCTCCGCTGGTGGAAGGGTGACCTGGAAACCTCTATTTCCAGGGACGGCTGCAGTGTGGCAGGAAAACCTCCCTTTCAGGACTGGATTCAGGTAGGCGCCCCTTTCCGAGGCTGCACTGAGGTCCCCAACAGCGGTAACTCCCGCGGGGACCCCCGCACGTTACCGCGGCAGGGAGCAAACCCGCGTTCCCAGAGTAAGTTTGCTTGCCAGTCCTTGAGCCGCCGTTATTGCTTCCTGGGCAGAAGATTTTGTATTTTTCACTTTTGCAATTCTGATTCTCTTCAGATGAGCACCACCCTTGTAGGAACTACTATTAAGATTCCTTCTTTAAGAGTCTATGAATCTATTTCTTTTCGATTCTCTGACAGTCCTTAAAATCTTCTAAATTCCTAGGTAGTGTCTTTCCCCCCAAAGAAAGGCAAAACTACATCATCTGCACTAACGCGCTATTTAAAGAACTCTAAAATCAGGAAAGAGAAAAAAAAAAAAAAAACTGAAACTTTTTTCTCATACAGGCTGCCAAGTTCCACCGCAAGTTCCAGATATTGTGCAATAATTTGGAAGTCCAGTTAACGATGGGAAAAATCGAGCCATTCCGAGTCCGGAATTTGCAAGCGGAGAGTCAGGATCCGCACCGCTCGCCGCACGCACTCCCCACTGACTGCGGTGGCCGGGCGCAAACCCCGCCCCGACTCCGACCCACTGTCACGCTCTGCAATCGATTTCACATATTGTCACCTGCCCTTTTTTTCACGACCTTCTGGTAAACGAGTTTGGGCGGTCAGAGAGCTGAGAGCGGCTGGCTGGGTCTGTTACCCGCAGGGAGACACGTGCCCGCGAGCAACAGGGCCAGGGCTGCACCTCCGACTTTGGGCGCCGGCAGCCAGCGAGGGCCAGACCCCTCTTAGCCTCCCCGAGTTCTCTCCTTCGCAGACCACCTTTCCCTACCTCCCGCCCCCTCCCACGGAGGGAGCTCCCTGCGCTTACCTGAGCTGTCGCTTTTCCTCTTACTTCCCCCTCTCTTTTCCGCCTCCGCTGGTGACAGCGCTTGGCGGACATAGTCCCCCGGCGCGCACGCCGCCCCCGTCGGGGTGCTGGAGCCCAAACTGGACGAGTTGGAGCACAGCACGGGCGGGCTGCTCCCCAGCTCCGGGGGCCCTCCCGAGTCGGGCTGGAGGCAGAGGCTGTGCCGAGCCGCACTCGGCGGGGAGGACATCTGCGGGAGGTGCCAGCTGCCTTGCAGAGCCTGGTGCTGCTGCTGCTGATGGTGGTGGTGATGGTGGTGGTGGTGGTGGTGGTGACCTCTGTGGTGCTGGCTGGCAAACATGCCCTCCTCGTTGGGGTATCCCGCGATTATGCAAGACGAGGAAGAAGTGGAGAGTTCGGGGTAGGACATGTGGTCGGATCTTCCATGGAGCGCCAGTGAGGACTGGGAGAACGCGTGCAAGCCCTGCGCCGTGGCGTGGGGGCTGCGCAGGCAGCCAAAGAGCGGGTGTTCCATAGCATGCAAGTCTCGGGGTCTGGGCAGAAGACTTCGCGACTCGGGCCCAAACTACACCACCACCCTCTGTCACTTTCCACTGGAAGTTCCGCGACTGTCCCCTCTCCCAGAGTGACAGCCGCGCCTTTCAGCGGAGCTCGGGTAGTCCGGGTCTTGAGCCCTAGTGGCCAGGCTCCTTTTGCATATAAACACTCGGACCTGGAGGAGCTTCCCGGCGAGCTACTCAGATGTCAAGAGTGGAAGAGACTGAAGCCAAAAGAAGGTGGTCCCAGAGAACTGCGTGCGGCGGGAAATGGCTCGGGGAGGTTATAAATAGAGTGTAACGTGAGCTGGGGGCTGGCTTAGGAGCCCGGCGCTGACCACAGGCAAACTCCCTCCAAAACTCCCGCTCAGTCTGCGCCACCGCGCTCCGGCTCCACTTCCCACAGCTGGCGGGACGCACGCGGCGCGCCCACTCCCGGCCCGCAGCGGCAGCCCGGCGCCTAGGTCCCTGCCCAGCACGGGCGGCTCAAGTCAGGCTCAAGCCCGCACCCACACCCATACCAGCTCACTGTCCTCGGGAAAGAGTTTGCCAGTTCCCTTTAGGGAATGTCACCATCGGGAAAGCCCCGAGCGCGTCCAACTCGGAAGGGACACAGAAGCGATGGCACTGTAGGGCACGCGCTCAGAGCTAGTTTGCTACCCGCCTGTCCACCCGCCCGCCCAGAACTTCTTCAAACTGCTGTCCGGGCTGGCTGCGCTCCGCAGCGCACGAGCCTTTTCGGCTGGAATCGCTGCGCTGTGAGGGTGCTCAGGTTCCAGGGCTGAGGTTTCGGGTTGTGCGCCCCGATGCCAAAGAGCCCTGAGGAGTATGGAGAGGAGAGGGCCGGGAGGCGCGAGTGGGAAAAAGCACGAGGCGAAGGTGGCGCAGACCCGGCGCTTTGTCGTCCCCAGGGCAAGGCCGGGTGGCGCTCTGTTCCTGGGCTTTCGGCCCCCACCCCCACCTGCACCCACACCCGGCCCCGCTGTATTTTCTACTCAGTGGTCCTTCAAGTTCTTTCGGATTCCGAGTATTCCTCTTCAGTTCCGTCTGCACGTAGGTTGCACTCACTGTTACCCTTCAGGAATCAGTTTAGGTCCCCCTATTTCCTTCCCGAAGTTCATCCTCTTTCTCTTCCGCATCAACTCCTCGCCCACCGCCCACCGCAGGGCTGCAAAGACCGAGAAAGACGACACCCCGGTGGCCCCAGAGCTAAGGTCGCAGGGGCTCTTCAGGTTTCCTTGATTATGGTTTGCATCCCTGAAAATGAATTTGGGTAGTGAGGGCTCAGTTTGGACACTGTCGCTTGCCTGGGGGAACGACAAGGTTTGCTGGGGGTTGAGTCATTTACACAAAACAACCAAAGAAGCAGCGCCCAAAAGGAGTCTCAGGACCTGTCAGGTCGGGTCTGGGACCTTGTGCCTGGAAAGTCCGTTATCACCCTTCCCACTGGTCAAGGTGCTCCAGCAGTGTGGCCTCCCGCTATTTCCATTGTCTCAGGTGTCCAGAGGACGGTGACCGGGTCTTTGAAGTTGCTAATGGGATTAATGGGTCTAGAAACCTGGGCTAGACATCTGTTTTGAATTAGGGCAACGTATTGATTAATCTTGGAGGGGTGTCCCCTAGGCGGAACTTTCCCCTTGCCTCGTGCCCCTTCTTTCCTTTTAGCCAAACTCCAGAATAGAGTCCTCAAAATAAACCTTCTCATCCGGGTGAAAGATCGAATTGTTTCCCATTTCTTAGAGCTGGGGTGGAGTGGGGGTTGATCAGGAATGCTGAGATTTGTAAGCACTGCTTTCTTTAACGGAAATTGAGCCCTGTATTGAGGGAAATTAGTTTTGCAGACTTCGTTCAAAAAAAAAAAAAAAAAAAGCTAAAACTTTTGTTCACCATCTGCTGAACTTTTCAGTCTGAGGCTGAGCTGGAACCTGCCGCAAGCCTTTCGCGGGGTAAGACTTTCTTTGCCGATATCTCGGGAAACTAATCTTGCTTTAGATTTCGAAGGGGATGTTTGGGTATTCTTGAGGGAGCACATTTCTAGGAGTTTTAAGCATTGGCAGGATGGAGTCCAGGACTTAGACCTTAAGCATATTTCTCCAGTCGCTCCCCACCCTTGGCTCTTTAAAAATAAAGGGGGAGGGTCTTCCAATATCATCGGAATAGTTTTTGAATTTTCTTTGTGTTTATGAGTTCAATATGTGCTCTGATATTAAAAGTTGAAGTACAAAGAGCAACAGCAAACTTCCTACACTCCAGTAGCTCTCCTCTGGGTTCTAGGTGAGTGTTTCATTCAAACTGAAATTGATGCAGCCACCTCGGGAAACACAACTGGAAATAGGCACCTAGTGCAGTGCTGTCAACCAACAGTGTGGTGGGAAGTGTAAGGCAAGACTGGCTCAGCAAGAACTCCATCAGCGGACTCGGGAGGAAGCACCAATTTATACCCTGGGCAGAGGAGGCTAAGCAAGGGCTCAATGCATGGTCTGAGTTTGATCAATGCTTTCTGATCAGTACAAGTCTTCCTGTCTGAGAGTGCCGGCTCACCTAGAACCTGCCCAGGGACTGCATGGTGCTGTTTGTCATTCTCTGCATCATATATTTGGCGTCCAGAAATTTCTCAGGGACCTGCCTGCGTCACTCTCCGGAACGTTGCAGGCAGCAATATGAAAAAGAAAATGAAGGGAAAAAAAAAAAAAAAAAAAAAAAAAAAAAAAAAAAAAAAAAAAAAAAAAAAAAAAAAAGAAAAAAAAAAAAAAAAAAAAAAAAAAAAACGTAAAAAAGAAAGGAATCTTTTCCAAAGCCATACAATTTAATCAAGCTAGCAGGAAAAGTCATCTTATTTGAAGGCATACCCCGTTTAATATCAGTAAAGTGAATGAGTCCACATTTCTAATAGAAAGCAAAATAGAAGCAAAATGTTATTTGGGAGGGGAAGAAAGTGATGGAAAGAGAGGAACAAAAGAGGTCTGGTTACCTGCAAGATGAAGTAATTTTAAAATGTTCCTGAATGTTAAAGCATGTATTAATTATGACATATATTTTTAAATTTCTAATTTCTTAGACTATTTGGACTTAATAGAGCATTCACATTTTATTTTCCAACCCGTAGAAAAAAATTTAAATGTCATAATAGGAAAAAAGCCTAGCACTTACTATAAGAGTTAATTTAGTATTTTAATCTATAAAATCAAATGGTGGAGGATATCTTCTCAATAATTACATTAAGATGAATGGTAAATAGTACAGCTATCATAACTTTCCTATACCAGAGTATTTTAAAAATATATATCATATTATATTTATCCAGTATCTAAAATATAGTTTTTCTTTCAAATGTTATAGCAAATCCAATATATCATGTAAGGTTTTAATATCAAGTAGTACATTATAAAAACATAGATTAATATAACAATGTAAGCTTTTAAACTCTCATAACATAAATAGCATTAAACATGTGGTAACTTCTTTAAACTTGATAAGATCGTATACTTATCATTTCCTTGCTGAAATGAATTGATATTCTACAGTTAAAAAAAGAAATTTTAGAGTTAGAATATTTTAAAGATAAAGTTTATTCTAAGTACACCAAAGGTATAATATTTAAATATTATTTTGAGATTCATGATGATTTCTTTTAAAGTTGCCATTCTTCTGAAAATTTGTAACTTAAAATATGATGATAATATATTTATAATTCAACCTGATAAAACTTCTTTGCACTTTACATGATACATGTTTGCTTTAGTAAGTAAAACATAGTCATAATATATGAATTTAAATATGCATGATTGAATTGAAACTGGAAATTGTCTCTGAAATACTTTATTGGTTATTGAGCTATAATTTCTATAGTATTTCCAAGATACACAGTAATGTCTTCCAGTTCATTAATTTGAAATGGAGTAAATTTTTCATAAAATATTCAAATATGCCAAATTTTCAATAGTATTGTAAATGAGTTATGATGTACTCCACTTTAAAAACTAAGAGTCACCTTTCTCCAAGAATTACACATTATAAATTTAGGAACAAATTTGTTAGGACTAGTGCATGTTATTTGGTAGATTTTTAAATGCCACCATTTTACATAATATCATGAAATTGGTTGTACCTTTAAATATACTCGAGGAAATAAATACTTAACATAACTCCTGAAAAGTCAACATTATCCAATGGACTCTATTTTTCTAACTTTAATGCCTTCCTGCATTTAGATTTATGATATCTCTCAGAAATTGTTGCTTCTCTTTAATTCAAGTACTTTATAGTAAATGGTACTGTACTCAACAGTAAGTGTAACTTCCTAAAGTGGGTAAATAAGGAAAATATGGGAAAATTAGAGCATACAAACAGATATTGTGAAAAAAGTCAACATGAAATAGCAACACTAATTTTATGATTGATAAAATTATACTTCAAATTTTCATTTGAAATTTAAAACATCTGTAATTCTAAATGATCTCTATATCATCTATAATTGCAGTTGCTTCCACACACATTCACATGCATTTTATGAAGTTTAATGATTTATTTCTTTTCTCTTTATTACTCTTTTTTGTGGAAGGTGTTAAAATTGGGAAGATACTGGCTAGCTCTCAGGTTTCAAACACTTCTGAGTAGACTTCTTTTGTTCACCTGTACTTAATCCAAATTTAATAGACACCTACCTTATAATGATCCAAATAGAAAATATATCCCTTCTCACATTTTCATTTGCATTCACCTTGTATATTATTTTTATTGACAGATGGATGGAGTTTTCAAATATTGTTGAAATTGGCCTCCTTTCTATATCTAAATGGGATGCACAAGAACACCAACACAAGATAGCTCTATAATGATATGCTCCATATGACATTATTTAGTCATTAGTATTAAACTTACAACCATTACATTACTATGCACAATTTAAGGGATGTAAACCATTTATTTCTCCAATGTTATAAAGGGCAATGGTATATTTTAAATGAATTGAATTTATAACAAGTTGATAAATCTCAGAGAAATGCAATTGAAACTAAACATGGATATTCTGGGTATGACCTTAGTCTTCTGTTTTGAATTTTCCAAATTGAAGAGTTTGGCATGATTGACATAATTTTGGCACTGTGGTTGGTTATTCTTCTGTGTTTTTATTTTTCATACTTCATCAATTCATAGAATGTTTTACTCTTAAAGTGCCTTTTCCATTTTGAGCTTTGGTTTATGATTTGAAACACTAAAACCTCTGGTTTAACCGTGTTTGTATAGTTCCCCTAAAATATCTAATTGCACATTCTGATTTTATAAGATTCAGACTCAGCAGAGAAACATGAGCTGCCTTCATTATCAACATTTTTGCTTATGGAATTAAAGCAAATGTGTTATGCATCCATGTTCCACAAAAGTGGAAAGTTAAGACCAGATAATGTCTTATAAAAGTTTCTAAAAAGTTAATATTAATACATTGCTTCAATATAGATTTTTAAAATTAACTTTAAGAAATGATATGGAATGTTTTATACAGCACAATAAGCATTAAGGAAATGGATCGAAACAAGAGTAAAAATGATTAATTGACAACTCTTTGCTTATGCCTCAGTTGATCTAAGAAAGGAGAATGATTATACAAGGGCAAAAGAGACCAAAGGCAATCAGAAGACAGTGCATAGAAGAGGTAAAGGCAGAAAGCAAGACTGGCTTAAAGATATGGATGATAATTTTGTATTTATTCATAAAAATATATCT
>PVKA01051334.1:0-12245 GCA_004027165.1 Ctenomys sociabilis
GCTGTTTTATTGCAATTTGTTTCTCAATAAAATTTATAAGAAAACAACCCCTAATTTATATGAATAAGAAATATTTATGACCATTTTATAATTGTTTAAAAGCCTGTGAATAACTTTTTCTCTCATTACTAAAATCTTTATCAACTATTTGTTCATATCATATACCATGGATTGTTTTCAGTTTTTTTGTATTTCTTTTTCTTTGCTTATTTGGCTTTGATTTGTTTTTTCCTTCCCCTCTCTCTTTCTCATGTGGGGGATCAAAGGAGGTTAGTTTTCTGAGAAAGAGTTCACTACATAGTTTAGGCTGGCCTTGAACTCACTGTGCAGCCCAGTTTGACTGGGGCTGATGGGGAATCTCCTTGTTCTTCAGCCTCTTTACTGCTGGGATTATGGGTATGTGCCAGTATGCCTGGCTCTTAATTGCACTTTTGTACATCAAGAACAAAACAATAGACTATGTTCTTAAAGAGCTTCTCCTAAGACTGGATTGATGAAATCATTACAAAGGGACTGCAGCTTGAGTTCATCTTCTAACCGTGGGGCCTGAGATAAGAATTATGCACTCCTGTGCTACACAGAAGTAGTAGACAATTGTTCTTAGAGGTAAGTTTTGTTTGCTGTGTACTGAAGATGGGTTGTGCTCCTTAAGAGGTTGAGGCAAAAACAAAGATAAAATAAGTAGGGATAATATTGCAGACAATACTTCTTTGATTATACTTTTCAATGGCAGTCAGCACAAAATAGGCTGAGTGGGATACACAACAGAACTTTACTTTCTCATTATTTTTTACTCTAAGTATGTAAGGAAGATGTTAGCAGATTTATTTTCTTCAGCAGACCTTCTCCTTGGTTTTCAAGTGGATGTTTTCTCTCTGTGTTTCTTCACTGTCTCCGCTTGATGAGTCCTCACCTCTCGTTCTTACAAGAGCAGTCACATTGGATTAGGGTCACCCAGTTGATTTACTTTACTTTGCCCACCTTTAAAAAGACTCTGAAAAAATACTGTCTTTCAGTATTATCACATTCATGGTGAGAATTTTTGAATGGATGAATTTTCAAGGTAGAAAAATTCAGCCCATAGCACTTTATGAGTCACAATGAATACAATTTTGAGGAACATAGACAATAATAATGCGTTATTGGTTCAGAGACACTGTTAGGAAAATGTGTATGCTTTTTCCACCTAGAAGAACAACTTGGATGTAAGAATTAAAAATTCTGTCCAATCTCTCTGGTTGTATAAGGAGCCAAATTTGTGTTAGAACTGGAGAATTCCCTTACATTATTTCTACTCCACAATTATACAAATGTATCTCTTCTCATTCCAATTAGAGGAAAGACAACAATGCGACATTGGAGTGGAACATAAGGAAACAAGAACGGGTGAGATAAAGAATGTCCATAACACATGGGAAAACACTGAAATAAGAATGGTACCTTACATAGCTGCATGTGTGGGCACTCACTAAGGGCTGAGCTGGCTTTTCACATGACTCAATGTTTTAAGGCCATTTGACCAAGTTGGCAGGTGACCGTGTTGATTTTTGAAGACTATATACAACATTCATTAGTTCTGCTTTGGTTAATTTACTCCAACTCTTCAGGTAGAAAAATAAAAACTTCAACACAAACACTTGGTGATATCTAGAATGCCTAATTTAGCCAAACTTTAGTTGTATGTTTGGGATTACTAGTATCTTCCTTGTCTAGTACATCTAATAATAATGTCAACAAAAATAAATATAGAAAGAAGAGTGGTCCCATTTACACCCCGCTCACATATGTGCTGCTATATTATTCATAACACATTTTGAGGCCCTGCTTAATTTAATATGTTCTCAACCTACACTTACTAAATAAAACATGATATCTTGAAAAGAAGAAACTCAGACATACCAATTAGTATATAGTACAGAAAGCAGAAGTCATCTTAAGTTGGGGTTGTTACAGTTGACTCTGTCCTCTATTTTTTGAATTAAAATTCTTGCAATTTAGCAAAGTTGAAATAATCAAATATCAAACAAGATGAATCAGTTGTGATGAAAGTGCCTTGCAGTTGACTCCTTTTTGTTGTTCTTTCTGTGTAATGCATTAAATTAACCACAGAAATGAGGGAAGTTTGACCATTGTTTCTTTTAACTCATGCCTTCCTCTTAAAGTAAAATACATGGATGAGGCTAATGACTTTCAATGAAGTAAAGAAAGGTAGCATAAAGCAAGCAGATGAAGAGAGATTAAGATATAAATGCTGAAGCAAGTGAAGAAATAGATAATAGATTACAAGTTTGGAGAGTAAATCTTACAGCTGGCCACTGGAAAGGATGCAGCAGAGACCCAAAAGGAACAATATTTCTTGCTGTAATCGGAAAAAGAGTACAGTAATTGTGTGCACATGTTTGTGCTTTATAACATTCTGATACTAATCAGCATGTATTTCTAAGTATGTAAATAACAGATCAATGCAGACTCCTCCCTGGGTGTATTTAGCTTTTTGAACCTCCTTAGTTAGATGTATAGATAAATATACATAGAGAAGCTAATTGAATATGAATGAGAGCTAGGTTAAAGTAACATGAATCAAAACCTGGCTGCCACAGGTTTGGATATCAAGCACTCATGCCTAAGAGCTGTAGCCTTTTTCTCACTATATTACAGAAATTAGGAATTGGTCCAAAGCATAAACAGTAAAGGGCTGAATTACTGCAATATGATCTGCCTAAGAGAGGAACAGAATCCCACCCAGAATCTCTGAAGGGAGTGGTGCCCTTAGGCCTCCAAGCATTCTCAAGTGGCCCCCATGGGCAGAGTGGCCTTGGCCACTTTCTCTCTTAGGCAATTTGAGGTCTACACTTTGAACACACTGTATGTGAATTATGTGTTCAGAGAGGACTCTGGGTGTCTGAAGAACTTGATGATCTTTTAAAGAGGGGTGCATGGACTCATATATATTCTATTCCTATTTCTTGTTACATTCTCTATTTCTGAGGAGATAGTGTCATGCCCTGATATCGATATTGCCCTTTTTCACCCACAATACCCTCTTCTGTTTTTGTTGTCTTCTTACCCTCTCCCTTATACACTCATGCAATGATGAAATTAACAAATGGGAACAGGACAGAAAAGCTCTGGAGAGAAATCCTTCTCACCATCTTTCATGACTATATTGGAACCACATGAGACAAAAGTAGTGCACAGAAGATGAAGAACATTCGGTAGGATGTGCAGAATTTCAGATGGCTGATCTCATTTAGCAAGGGGTTGAAATAATTTAGCAATATGATTGCACCTTGCACTCAGCTTATTTTGGCTTATTTCACGTGGCTGAGCTCATAGTTTTGTCAGTTACTCTGGAAGTGTGTGAACAAAACCTGTTTTCTATTGTGAGAGGGTAGGCCTCAGGAAATGGTGTCCTTCACAACACTTAACTTGAAACACAATTTTGAAAAATGACAAAAAATGTGTTCCACATTCATTTAACATGATCATGATTTCTCTGAAAATATACATGGTTTCATAATGCACCTTTTCCTATAGTTTAGTATAACTGTCATAGAATAATTCTTTTTTATGTCACCATTTTTCTTCACAGCTTAAAATAATACAAATACTTCCATATTGTGTATGATAATGATTACCCCAGTTTCAAATTTTTAAAACATTCTTAGATACATTTTGAATGCTTTTACTGTGCAAATTGTACATACATGCAAAAATCTTAGGCCTTTTTACTTCCTCTTTCCTTATACCACTCCTTCCTTCTCCTCTCCTTTCATCCTTAGATCCCCTTATCAGCAAAACAGCTCTTCACTGTTCTCTATCTTTTCAGAACTCTTCAAATGTCACTAGGAAATCATTCAATTGTGTGAAATTTTTTTTTTTTTTTTTTTTTTTTTTTTGTATTTTAGGGAAGGGTCACAGGGTGTTCAGCGTCTCACTACTAGATTGGACTCATAGTGATCTGCCTGTTTACAGCTTCTCAAGAGCTGGGATTACAGGTGTGGGCCACTATGCCCAGTCTCAGTGCTGTCTCAGAGAGCCCTGGGGGCAGGGCTAGCATGGCAGACCTGGGGATTGAACCCTGAGCCCCAGTGCCTGCTTTCAAGTGCTTCAATCTGCTAAGTTATTTCACTGGCTCTGAGGGTAAATTTTGTTGGCTTAGAAAAATGTGCTTTTATTTGGAATAGACTGAAATAACAAATACAATTTATAAAATCCAACTAGTAATATTTATATGTTCAACTACTATATTTTAGTGGGCAGAAAGTTCACTTGAATTATAAATTGTTCAAAACAGACACAAGCTATAAGAACTTCCATTGGTGACATAGAAGATATAGTTTTACTGCTTATGAATATGATTTAACTTATAGTGTATGTTAATCTTTTGAAATTTTTTCTCTATCTCACCTTCTCATCTCTACCTTTAAAACATCAGCAGGAAAATATAGGGAACAAAAAAACAGGATTTTGTTAACCAAGGTCATAAAAGAAAGTATATATAGCTTTTGCTTCCTATTCATGATAGTAAAGATTCCTTGACTTGTTGCAAAAGATGAAAGAAAATGAGTGTAAAATGTCTAGAACCATTCCTGAGTCACCATTCAAAATATGAAAACAATGTCTTTGTTTGTTTTCCATCAAGAATGCTATGTATTTTACAAATATTTGCTTAGAAAAGACTGTTTCCTTCACCTGGGAATATTTACTAAATGTGCTCACTGTTGTTCACTTCTGGTGATAATTTGCCAGCTCCACACTGACAGAAAAGGAGAGGCCAATAGCTTATTAGTCTGGTGGCAGCAAAATGAACCTGCAGCATGGGTGATTGTCTTTCTTCCTTGGGATTCCAGCCCCATTCTGGGAACAGGAAAAGGACATTAAAGCAAAGCCCAGAAGAAGCCAGAGGCAACCATCACTACACTGAGCAACTTTAACTTTCCAAGGTTTTTTTTTTTTTAAAGTTACTTGCAAAAGAATTTTCAAAGGATGTCAGAAATCATACTTAAACATTGATAAAGTTGATTGATTATAGTTTTATTTTATACATGGCACATTTTGTGATCTAATGAATTCACATTGACTCATATTCTCCATTCATGACAAGGATTTATTGAACCTAGAAATTAGTATCGACTGGGGCAAAACATCCACTGACTTCTTTTGCAGGTCAATAAATCTGGTGATGGAGAACCCCAAACCTGGAATCAGTACATTTTTTTCTTCGTGGTGTTTTTTTTCCTTTGCCCTGGGAAGAATGTCAGTGCAGCTGCCTGCTTCCAGTGGGCCTATCATGTTTTTTAAAAAATTTAGTAGCTGGCTATTTAGAGTCTGTTTCCAATTTACATTGTGCGTTAATAAGGGCCTGAATATAAAATTTCCTTCAGATGCATTAATATTTGTTTCAGCCAAAGCATATTTATTACAGTTAAATTTCATAAATAATGCCAGAAAAAAGAAAGAAAAGAATGGTAAATTTAATAATGTGAAAAATGACGTAGAAAATGTATACAATTTAAGTATGCATGTGAGATGATGTAACCAAGGAATACAGCCGCTGTTTCTAGGTTTCTTTTTGGTAAATTAAATATTTGAATTTACCTTTCAGGTCGCTGTAATTTCAAAGATTCAAGACAAAATGAATGCCTTCAAAAGCTAGAATTCATAGCTGTGTGTTGTTCTCTCAGTGGAAAAGCCCTGGGACTATTTAAGATTCAGGAGTAAGTTACACAAAGCCAGGGCTCCCCTTTACTTCATTTGTGTCCTTTGCCTGTTGTGCACATATCCTTATGAGTAGAACATCTTTCTGATTTAAGGAAAAGAATGGGTAGTAGTAAACGTACTGATTTTAAAGTTTAACTATCTGTGTTTGAAGCTTGGATCTACCCTGATAGAGTGTGTGTGTGTGTGTATGTGTGTGTGTGTGTGCACGCGTGTGTGTGTGCATGTGTGCGTGTGTGTGTTGAAGAGCAAGATGTAGGAAAATAGGGTAATATGACAATAAATCAAGACCTCTGTTTATCGATGATTTTTTTAAGGACTCAGCCATTACAGTAACCTTGTGCAGCTGCCTGCTTCTCACTGAGGGACCAGAAGCCCAAGACACTGATTTGCCTAGCCAAAGGCACAGCTTTTGTATTCCTTTGTATCCATGCTGGCCTGCCCTCAAGGACAAGTCTCTGGATGGTCATCCAGCTTCTCTGAAATTCTGCTCTCTCAGGTTCAAGATGAGCTTCTTCCTTTTGGTGAGACAGACCCTGTCAGCATTACCTGCAGAAAGATAGTGATATGGAGGTGATTTGTCACTGGTAATCATAGTGACAAAACTCTTATTTTAGAGACCATCATTTGCAAATTATTTTCCATTAGAAGATCATCTTGAAGAGCACAGACCTGACAACTGTAAGTAGATACAAGACCCAAGTAGGTTTTGGTGAACAAAAGACTTCCAGGAAAAAAATATAGACTTATATAAAGAATGTGTAGATAATGTTTATCTTTGCCTTTTCCCCTCTGAGTGGTACCCATCTTCTGCTTCCTACCGAGATGCTCAGATCTCTCCAGCTTGTCAGAAGAATCCTCATGTCCTGACAGTGTGTGTGAGAGGCTCGGAACAAGCACTATGGGTTCAGCCTGTATGTTCTGCGTTAAGGAAGATGTAGAGTTGAATCCCAGCATTGACACTTCGCCATTAAATTTTATGATGTAGTATTCTGAAGCCTTAGTTTCTTTTCATAGCCAATAGGAATGACACAAGGCTTGATTACTGAAGTTACTGATAGCATCTATTATACAGCTGCAAGTGAAATGGACTGTTCTTAACTCTCCTAGGATCCCAAACATTGTTAAATTTTGGGAGGAGCCTCCCAAATATTTAAAAGAGGCTCAGTGGCCTTGGTGATGCAGGCAGATTCAGAGTAAAGACAAAGCAGCTTTGGGAGGGCTCTTTCCTCTTCTTTGTGGTTGTGTCTGTAGACATTCACTACTATTGTGCAGTGTCCATATGAAAGGTGATTATTTCTCTTTTTTACTCACACAACAAAAAGTGATAGAGAGAAATGAAATTGAGCCATCTACCTTGTGGTGCACCTTTTGCAAAATTACTTGGGATCTCTTGTATAACTAGAATATTTCCTCGGACATCTGGCAGTACAAAGATTGAGAATGTTTGTCTTTAAAGGTCAGAGTTTATTGAGGCATTGTAGGAAGGAGGGCAGTAGAATAAAGGAAATAAAACAGTAACTCAGTGAGGCCAGTTTTAGTCACAGCTCTGAGTCAACTTGCTAGGCCAGGGTGAGGGATGTAAGTATCAAGAACTTTATTTTTCTCATTTATAACTTGGAAAATAATTATTTTACAGGGATAGTTTTAAATGGACTGAAAATCTTTCATTTTTCATCCACATTCAGAGTGTTGAGATGCACATGTTCCTTCCCTTTGTCCTATTTTCATTTTCCATTCCTCATATCTCTCCTTGTCTCCTTCCTCCCTTCATTCAGTGCTTCCCTCCCAACTACCAGCCATCCCCAGCAAGCCAGCTTTGCCCACTGTAGTGTCACAACATGCTGCTGCACTTTCTGCACTGAAACACTTGTGAGAGGTGATATGATAGCTGGTTGGCTTGCCAGAATCTTGTAAGCACCACATGTTCCACTAGGGCAAGATTTCTATTTCAATTGTTGAGAAGCGTGTCACACTTACTCAATGGTACTGGACATGTAGGTAAATGATCTTCTCCTGCTTTTGGTTGCTATTCCTTGGGGAGAACCAATGAACAAGTCCAGTGCTCTGCTTCCGAGGGCTCATAGTTACTAACTGGTGGCATTGCTGAGAGCTCGTGTACTTAGCTGTGTGCCAGTCTCATAACATTTAAGTGAACATCTGCTAGATAGGAGATGCCATAGAGCAGAAATAATGCAGGAGTGACTTTGTTTTCAAAAATTTGTATTCTAGTAAGTGGGGCCTGACTCTGAACAGACAAATAAATGAACACCATGATTGAGTTTCTTTAAAGACACTATAGGAGTACCAGATTAGAGGGCGGATGGTCTAAAGGAGTTATTTTCAGTGGTGTCTTTCAGTACTGGTTTTCTCAGGAGACAATATCAGAATTACAAGATAAAGACAATATTTGGCAACAGATAAAGCTAAAGGGGGAAGAGACTGATATGGTTTGGCTAAGTATCCTCCAAGGGTTAAAACTTTGAGGGCTTGGTGGGTAGCCTGGGGTGCTGGCAGGGGCTGTGTAACCTTTTCTGAGGTGAGATAGAGGGAGTATGAGAGGTCACTGGGAACAGCACCTTGAAAGGGAGCTGGGTTTCTGGTCCCTTTCCTGTCTCTCTTTTGCTTCCCAGCTGCGATAAGATGAATGGCTTTACTCCACCACACATTCCCGCTGTGACATCCGACTGCGCCATGCACCCACACAACACAGACATGGCGGAGACTTCTGAAGCTGTGAGAGTATATTTTCCTTCTTACAACTTGTGTATGTTAGACATTTTGTAACAATAATAGGAAGCTGTCTTACACGTATTTCTGGCAGAGAGAATAATATCCCCAAAAGCTACACATATCAAGGGTATTTGAATTGTAAAGCAAAAATAAAGAAAGCCCTCTAGGTCTATGATTTGCTATTTGGAGATAAGTAAGAAACATGAGGTCCAAAAGGCACATGAAGATTACACAGCCCACAGCCCTGTACACATCTTTGTGCTGTTCTGGTGGCTCTTTTTGGTCAATTACAAAAGTTGGAATAAACCTGCAAACAGTTCCTTTAGCAACCGAATATGAAGGAGAATTGAAGGAAAAATTAAATACATGAGATCTCTCCCAAAAATGAAGAGAACAAAAGTACATGTGGTTTAAAAATTAAAGCATGGAGATTTCATTTCTGTTAATGGATTTACTTTAATAGAAGGACATTTTGCAAATGCCTGTTTTCTACACTCAATAGAATATCTTTGGTATGAAATAAGGGAAGATCAGGGAAAAGAGAAAAGCAGCCCCTAACAATTGCTCTGAAAATATCCTTCACAGATCCATGGGAAACAGATGGATTGGCACAGATAAGAACCAGGGGTTCTATATCACATTAATGTCACAGTAGATACAGTTGCTGTAGGAAGATTTTCTTAAGTATCTAGAGTGAAGGAAACACATTTTTTACTTGCTGTTTCATTTAAAAATGGACCTCTGATATATATTCATAGATGAATTTGTATACTTGCTTCCAGAAGAAAAAAATATGCCTGTGCTGACACCTTGCTCTGTCATTTTATTCCCAGTAACTTGCTACATTTTTTACTGGTGTTGTCATTAGCGAATGTCAGGGAAAAATTTGGTGCTGTCTGTGAAAATTATTTCAGTAAGGGCTGGCAAGACACGAAGTGATAAGATAATTTAAATGGCAGCAGGAAAGACACTTGAGTGGCTGGGTGTACGGATGACAGCAAGAATGGAAATGAGATGTTTTGAAGATGAGGTATGGACAAGAGCTCAGGAAAATGTGGGAAAGAGCACCAGTGCATGGTAATGTTTGGGGCTTTATCTCTATTAGTACAGGAACTTGTCAGTGTTGGAAAAAAAGAAGACAGCCATAGAAAGCTACAGGCTCAAGAGAATATGCAAAGATCTCTCCAAAGTTGGGGAATTAAAATATTTATTTGATGCTTGGCCAAGGCCAGATACACTGTGTTTTTATTTCAATGCAATACAAGTAGGTATTAATGGAGAAAATATAAAGTTTTGTTCCTTCCATAAAAAAAAAATGAAACAAAATTTCATAGCATAGTAATGAGAGAATGGCAATAGCTTATGTACTGTGTATTGTAATCTTAAAAGAATGGCCAAAGTGTTACTCAGAGTACAAATCACAGACAAAAAAGGCCTCTTACAAAGGAACAGGATACAAAATAAACACATAAAAGCCAATAGCATTTCTCCACACTAATAACAGACTGACTGAGAAAGAAATTAGGAAAGCGAGACCATTCACAATAGCTTCAGGGAATAGATTAAATACTTAGGAATTATCCAAACTAAAGAAGTGAAACACTTGCACATTAGAAAGCATATCACCGAAAAAAGAAAATCAAGTTGGACATCAGAAAATTGAAAGACATCCCCAGTTCTAGAACAATATTATCAAAATGGCTATAGTTCCAAAACTGATATACAGATTTAATGGAACTCAAATCAAAATAACAAGAGCATCTCTTACAGACATAAAGAAATAATTGTGGAGTCCTGGGTATGTTGTAAAAATTTTTATTTTTTACTTATTCTTCACTCAATTCAGTAAGACAGGAGTCATTATTATCTGATAATTGCCCTGTATGCAAAGAGGTAATGTCACCTACAGGGTCACATATTAAAGGCTGGGCTCCCTCTCCCAGAGTGGCACTGTTAGGAGGCCTGAGGACCCTCAGGAAGGAAGCTCTTCGGGTATGCCCTTAGGTCTTGGGGACATGTCCTGGAAGCGAATATCCAGCCTTAGTCTTGTTTGTTTGCTGGGCTTGGGAAGTAAATAGTTCACTGCACAGCAGAATAATTACTATCCCCATCTGATGTCTTTGCCAGAGGCCCAAACTAATGCAACCACCTGACCTTGGACTTCAAATTACAACCTCATGAACTAATGAAACATTTTCACTTTTATGCTAATTGACACAGGTATTTCATTATAATAAACCAAGGCTGCTATATGTTAGTAAGGGAAGAATCTGAAACACACACACACACAAAAAAAAAAAAGAAAGAAAGAAAGAAAAAAAAGAAAATTATGCGGGCATCATTACAGGACATATTGCAGAGCCTTGAGTGGACCAGTCCTCTCCAAGTCCACTTTCCATGCCATTACTATGTGCTGTTGCAACTCTTCTCTAAATGCAGTCACTCAGGCAGTCCACTCAAGAAACAGTGACAGTTGCCTTTTTTAGCAAAGAACCTAAGAAAAGGTCCCTGAATTGTGCTAGCTGGGGTACTCACTATCTGCTTAATTTATCCATGTTTTGTTCCCAGTTGAATTGGAGGGAAGGCTTCTGACCCCTCAGAATGAATACTTGAAAACTCCCATGTCAACTAGTGGTTGATGGGGAAAGTGCAGAACATAAAAGCCAGGATATTTCTACCTCTCTCACTGCCCTCTTGAGCACCAGATGGATTTTTGCTAATGCTTAAAGCATGCCTGGCAGGCCTCCTTGGCTTTAGCTTCTGCGGGTGATCCTCCACATGGATTCTGCAACCACTGCATCTCTCTCTGTCCTGGGGCCTAGAACAGCAAACGTCAAGCACTTGTGTGAATGTTACTCATGCTATGAAGACATGGGCCTGAATCACAAGCCTTTCCCCCTGTGAAAATGATTTCCAATGTCCCTCATATGTCATCTGCTCAGGAGATTTCTGTGTGCTTCTTTGTTCCTGGCAATCACAACAGGTAATAAAAGCAATCTTTGAGTAGGCATCACAGGGTTGAGGTTTCCTATTTAGGCAACTTCAATGTTCTTGATCCTCCATTGATTCTCTGGTCCATTTCCAGGGTCTTATGGGGTCCTATATATACTTTTCCCTAAGAAGAATTGAAATCTCACTTTGTTCTTTTTTTTTTTTTATTTTTTATTTTTTTTTTTTTTTGAGACAGGGTCTCACTGTGCAGTTCAGGCTGGCCTTAAGCTCACTTTGTAGCTCAGGCTGGTCTCGAACTCACAACAATCCTCCTGCCTCAGCCTCCCTAG
This sequence comes from Ctenomys sociabilis, assembly GCA_004027165.1. Classification (NCBI taxonomy): domain Eukaryota; kingdom Metazoa; phylum Chordata; class Mammalia; order Rodentia; family Ctenomyidae; genus Ctenomys; species Ctenomys sociabilis. Next base: position 11,736 of record PVKA01051334.1, read on the forward strand.
TGCTGGGATTACGGGCATGCGCCACCACGCCCGGCTTTTTTTTTTATATATATATATATTATGCTTTTATTACTTTAGAATCCCATTTGCTTATAAAAATTAAAATTATTGTGCCGTTAGCTGTATCTTTTACTTTTATTTTGTTTTATTTTTATACCAGAGATCAAACTTAGGACCTTGCACTTGCCAAGCACTCACTTAGGCCTCTGAGCTATCTCTCCAGCTCTTTTTATGTTAAAGATACTTCTAAGACTGAGGCAAGATCTGCACTATTGGTGATGGGACAGGATATTATGTCAGCTTTTAGTGCTATGGTCATCCACTAGGTAAATAATTATTGAATCTTTGATATAATTCAGCTATATAAAAACCTGTAAATATAATATCATGTATGCACCTTGTACAATACCAAAATGTTATGAAAACAGTTTGCAATGCATTATTTCATCGACTCTGTATGGTTATGGTGTTTTGAAACTGTCTGATTGACATTTGTATTTCAATAAAATA
>PVKA01051335.1:0-12227 GCA_004027165.1 Ctenomys sociabilis
GGGGCAGGGGGAATGACCCGGAGCAAGTTGTAAGGGCTGTGTCAAGGGCTACTTCAGATCAAGCAGCCAGGGGACCTTGCTCTGAATGAGGTAACGCTGAGGGACAAGATGATGCCTGCCATGGTGGAATCTGGGATTCTCTGTTAGCACGATCTTCAGCACACGTCCAAGGAGCTGAAGGTTCTGCTGTCCACCAGTGACCAGAATATACTCAAGCCAGACCCACCTCAGATCATCAACAAGGATCCAACCCCATGAGAGGATAAAGTGTCCCCTAAGCTGAAAGCATGAAGTCAACTTTAAATCCTCTCTTCTTTTAAAAATATGTAACTAATTTAATTTTACAACTATTTGTACGTAGTTGACAGTCACTCTTAAAACAATAAAATTAAATAAGAAATGAACAGAGCACAAAAACAGTGAGACTTCCCAGCATGGTGCTTTCAAGTCTCCAGCTCTCAACTTTATGGATACAGTAGTATTTTACCAAGTACACTTCATTGTTTTTCAAATCTTAGCCAGGCTGTTCTTTGGGCCTGAGCTGCTCCTGTCTGTACAGGCAGGTGGGTGGGATGCCAAAGTGGGGGAAGCTGGGCCCTGGCTAGGGTTTGAACGTGGTTGGAGCGTTCTCCAGGACGACCCCACTGTGATCAAAGTGTCCGAGTGCAGGCCAGGCTATTTGGAGGTAGTGATCTTTTAGGGGGTGGGGCAGGGTGAGAGGTGGGCCTAGCAGAAGGAGGGGTCTATCAGGAGGTGGGGTTCTTTTTTTTTATTTTCAATTTTTATTTGTTTATTTTTTTTGTTTTAATGAAGTACAAATATCAATGAGAGTTTTAAGATACCTTGACAAGATGGATTTGATAAATTAATACATTGCAAACTGTTTTCATAATGTTTTGGTATCATAGAAGGTGCATACATGATATTATACTTACAGACATTATTATAGCATATGTCTCTTATCAGTAAATTAGGAGAGTGTAGCTGTTTGTGTATCTTATTTTTTATACCTGAATTACATCAAAGATTCAATAATTAATACTTTCTACCTTGTTATTTTCCTAGTGGTTGTCCATAGTACTAAAAGCCGACATAATATCCTATCCAACCACCATTAGTGTAAATCTTGCCTCTCATAGAATTATGCAGAAGCATGGCGTATCTATCCCAACTGTACTGTCCATACACACACATCATGATTCTTCCTTTCTATACCCCTTCCTTTGTCTACACCTGTCAAAGATAGGCACTCCTTTGTCATTCAACCAATTTAGGTGCCTGAACTTGACAACACAATCCAGCACAGTCCAGCATTCCACAACAATAGTGAGTTATCCGAAGAAGTTGTCGACCATAGCCATTTACAGCTCAACTTATTATTATGGCCCCATGGTGTATACTTCATTTTTATACTTTTCTGCTGGATGATTAAGACCTAGATAGAGCAAGACCTATATACCAACACATGTACTTTATGTTTCTTATGAGGTCAGTGAAGTCCCCTCAGGGTTTATCTTGTAGTCCTGTACCTTATTCTGTAGATCCTTTGTGTCATCCATGTGGATGAGTCACAGCCAATGCTTTACCAGTTTGCTCTCTGTGAGAGCCTGAGAGAAAGTTTTCTCTCCATGTGATTCTCCCCAGGCACACTGTAGAACTTCGATCTCTTTCCTCTGTGGCTCCATAATCTCCTTGTTCAGAAAATTTGGAGCTCAACTAAGTTTCATGATGTTGCAGTACAGGTTCTCCAATGTCCTGAGTCTTCGCTGACCTTAAAAGGCTAGGGCCAAAATGTTGGCTAGCCTTGTGGCTCTTCTATTTCTCCAATTTTGATCTGTGAACTTAGGTTGTTAACCATCCAGAAGAAAAGCTGATTAGTATCCTGCAGCATATGCCATTCACTTTGCCTTATCTGACTCAATTGTTTTTAGTTCTTATTGTACATTTCCATTTGTATTTCTGCTTTTTGCTTCTTATTCACTTAACCAAGGAAGTCAAAGATCTTTTCATGGAAAATTACAACACCCTAAGAAAAGAGATTATAGAGAATTTCAGAAAATGGAAAGATATTCCATGCTCCTGGATAGGAAGAACCAACATCGTGAAGATGGCCATACTCCCAAAATTGCTGTACAGATTTAATGCAATCCCTATCAAAGTGCCACCAACATACCTCCCAGACATAGCGAAATCATTCCTAAAATTTATTTGGAACCACAAACGACCTAGAATAGCAAAGGCAATCTTGGCCAATAAATACAAGGCAGGAGGCATCACAATTCCTGACTTGAAATTATACTACAAAGCCACTGTGATAAAATCAACATGGTATTGGCAACAAAATAGACCTGAGGATCAGTGGAATAGATTAGAAGACGCAGAGGCATCTACAATCACACTCGGCCATCTGATCTTCGACAAAGGAGGCGAGGTTCTGATGAGAGGCCTTTAGCTCTTGTGGGTGGGTCCAACAAGGCAGGTCCAAAAAGGATCTGTTGGCTCCACCCACTGCTCTCATTCCTGTTAGAGCTGACCCTGACTCATGCCCTTACCCTTGCAATCTACCTTTTCCGTGAATCCCCACAAGAACTTAGCAGGTTCAGACACTGTGCTCTTGATCTTCCAAAACTGTGAGCTAAATAAACCTCTTTTATTAAGCTAACTGCCTCGAGTATTTCATTGTAGTGACACAAAGCTTGCTCATACAGTCACCTACAGCTTTGTTTGATTTCAAGTTTTTTTGTTTTGTTTTTATAGCACACAGCTTTTCATTTTCTTTCATGATTATAAAGTGCATATCCACCTTGGTAGTTTCTTGCTGCTGCTATAATAAATTGCCACACAACAATACTTTAGAAACCACATCAGTTTTTTACCCCATAGTTCTGGAGGTCAGAAGTCTGAAATGGTTCTCATGCACAAAATCAAGGTGATGGCAGGGATGTGCTTCTTGGATGTCCTAGTGGAATCCTCCATTGCATCTCCTTTCCTGACATTCTCCTGCTGCTCTCTTTCACTTAAAAGAATTTGGTGACTACTTCAGGCCTTCATGGATCATCATGGATGATCTGTCCACCTCCAGGTCTTTAGCTTAGTCTACCAAGTCCTTTCTGCTTCTTCCAGGTTCCGGAGAGTAGGCTGTGGGCGCCATTGTTCCAGCTGCCAATGGATGATGTTCACCATGGATATTCTCAGGAATGTAAAGGTTTAGGTCATTGCATTCTACCATCTTGTGTCCAAGATGTTCTCAACATTTTGGCTTAGGGCCTTCCAGCACTTTCCTAAGAATATATATTTCAATGAAGTCACCTCATACTATATATAGTACATTACAGACATTTTGTCTTAATCCTTTTGTCATTAGAACTCAAGGACAACTTGAAGACAGTTTACTTCTATTACATGAAGGTACTGCCCATTACCTAATCCAGTTTCACATTTTCATACCACGTAGAGGGGGATTTCTGTCAGCTTGCGTTTATTATGCACCTGGCTTTGTTCTGAGTAGTCTACATACACTGACTCCTCTAATCCCTGTAATGACTATATGACAGGTAGCGTTGCTATGGACACGTGTCGGTGAGGAAACAAGGCTCCTTCAAGGGGAAGGAACTTGCCGGGAGGTCACCAGAGAAGGATTTGCATCTAGGTTCCTGACTCCAGAACCCACTCTTCTAGCTGCTCATGCACGCATTTTCCCCCACCATCTCTGATTACATATTGTAACTTTCAGGAGGAATGTTAATCCATGAACGCACAGTTAGTGTGTTTTATACCAGTTATCTCATTTAATCATCACAGCATTAAGCTATTGGGACTGGCCAGAGCCAGGCTGATGGGTTGAATTGCTAGTTTCTCCTGGTGGCTCTGGGTAGCAGCCTAGCAGGAGCGCTAGTGACAGCAAGCCCACCTCACCAGATGATGTCCAGTGAACGGGAAGTGCAGACAGACTGTACACATGAAGGGAAAAGCTGGGAATCAGCCCGCACCACCTTAACCAAGAGCTCAAGGTCAGTTCGTGGCCACTGCAGACCACATGGGCAGCCCGTACGCATGCTCAGCTGGGCTGAGCAGCACCTCTCTCGGGGTCTCCACTGGACTCACCATGAGAAAACCTCAGACAAACCCGCATCAAGGACCTCCAGTAAGCACACGACAGGCACATCTCAGCATCACCCAGGCCAGGAGGAACAAGGGGTTGCTGAGGACTGAAACTGACCAAAGGGAGATGCAGATGTGGGAACTAAAGACATCACGGTCCAGAAGGGAAAGGTGCGTGCATGCGTGCTGTACACCAGAGGCGCTGCCACACCGCCCACAGTGTCACTCGTAGTCTCGGGCAGGGTTGGCCCCTCAGCTACGCCAGACGGATCAGCTAACCTAAGGGCTACTATTACAGCAAAGTGATCGAGGGCTTTGTGGGCACTCCCTGTGCTATCTTTGCAACTCTTCAGTCAACCAAAAATTAGTCCAAGCCTAAAAGTTTATTTGAAGAAATTGGGCTTAGTGGCACATGTCTCTAATTCCGGCACTCAGCCTGAACTACGTCATAGTTCAGAAAAAGTTCATTTGAATAAAAAGATTTGAATCAACAAGCACATGATAAATTATTTGACCCGAGGGAAATGCAGATCAAAACTACACAGTGATTTCATCTCACATCTCCTAGGATGACCGATCAGAAAGTCAAATAATAACAAGTGTTGGTGAAGGTGTGCAGGAACTGGATTCCCACGTAACTATCTAGTAAGGATATAAAATTAAACTGCCACTTTGCAAAACATGACCATTCCTTTAAAAGTTAAACATAAAATTGGCCATGAATTCCTCTTCTACTGTTTGTCAGGTCCCCAAACTTGAAACAGTTCAAATGTCCATCAGCAGATGACTAAGCAAATGGGAATCTGTCATTCCTGTGGGTGCCATTCAGCAGTGAAGGATAAATTATTGATCCAAGCAATGACATGAGTCAAAATAATGATGAGGTGCTCAAAAAAATAGTATACAGGGGCCAGGGAGATGGCTCAGTAAAATAAGCACTTGTCTGGCAAGCACAAGAACCTGAGTTCAATCTCCGATTCAAAAAAAAAAAAAAAAATAGCACGCAGCCACCATACCAGTAACCCAGGTTCCCTGGGAGGCTGAGGCAGGAGGATTGCAAGTTCAAGCAGTCTGGTCAACTTCATGATTTCCTGAGATATTGTCTCAAAAAAAAAAATTTTTTTAAAGATATACTTGAGTGCAAATAGACTGAGCTGTGATTCTATTGATATAAACATATAAGTCCAGAAGCTTGGAACTGATCCATAGCAACAGAAAGCAGGTTTGGGGTTCCCTGCGCCAGAAAAGCAGTAGGAGGGGGGCAGGAGGGCGTGATGGCAAAGAGACAAGGAGACTTGGGGTGATCGGCGTGTTTGCTAACGTGTGGCAAAAGCCTCAAGGGTTGGGATGTGAACACATCATGATGTGCCCTTTAGAGCTTAGGCCCAGGGATGGTGCTAGAGTGAGGGCCTCGGGTTCCGACCCTGGGCCTCACACCCTGGAAGACTCCCGGCTGAGAAGAGACTGGGTGGCTCCTGCCTGCAACCCAAAGCCTCGAGTCCCTAAGCCCCAGGCTGGGCAGGCACAGGGACCTAGCGACATAGGGCACCTCCCAGGGTACCACCCATTGAGAGGGGTGGGTGGGAACCTGTTTCCTCCCACTTTTTCTTCCTATAAAGAAAACACATAATGCTACATGTACTTTGGGGGTTTTGGCACAATTGTCTAAAAATAGCCTGGGCCACCACAGCCCAATTCCTTTTTAGGAAGGGATTGCTCGGCCCAGCTGGTCCTGGCAGTTGGCTCAGGAAGTAGAGGCTTGGCTGGGTGGGGCCCGGGGGACCCTGCCCTCACTCTGGCAGGGCCACCTGGGCTTCCCACCTCCCTGAAAAGCAAGCCCAGCTGCCAGGAGCGAGGGTGGGGCTCAGAGGTCCTCACCTCTTCTCAGTGCTGGCCCAGGCGGGGTGAGCATGCGCACAGGCCTACACACCAAGGGCTGCAGAAGTCACAGGTCCCAGGAGCGGGGCTCCCTGGGGACAAACAAGTGGGTTTTCATCCTGCCTGGTGCTGGCTCCTGCCAGGGCTCTGGCGAAGCATCCTGGTTTCTAGATACCTCCAACACGTTCCAGTCCTGCCCAAGCCTGCGACCCAGAGAGAAAGGGCTGCCCAAAGAAGGCCCAGGATTGGTGGCAGACAGGGATCCAGAGACGGGCTCCCTGCTGTGGCCTGCTTCCTTCCTGGAGAGAAAAAGCAGAACACAGCCTGGCCCCAAAGCAGACCCTCAGCCCAGTAGCCCGGGCACTGTGTTGCACCTACAGGTGGGCTCAGAGAACCTTTCTGGACCTCTTGCTGAGTGCAAGTGGCTTTCTGGACCTGAAGACCAGGGTTGTTTTCTTAGTTTGTTTTGCAGTCTTGGAGGCTGAACCCAGGGCCTTCCCAATGAGCTGAAATCCAAGTTTGTTTTTTTTTTTTTTGGCAGCACTGTGGATTGAACTCAGGCTTTTCACTTGCCAGGGAAGCATTTATTCCACTGAGCCATCTCCCCAGCCCCACACTTTTTTTTGAGACAAGGTTTCACAAGTCACTGAGTTACCCATGCTCAGACTTGCAATCCTCCAGTCCCAGCCTCGCACCACCAGGCCAGCTCTGAATTTTCACCTCTGAGAGTCTCTGATCCAAGACGGAGCAATACCACAGCGCGATGAAATTTGAGAGTCACGCAGAACCTGGTATTTCTCAGTCCTTAAGGGAACATGGAACACCTGGCCCTGCCCCACCCCTTCCTGTCTAGTGCCTCAATAGAGCAGACAGCTGTGGACCCTTTGCAAAGAAGGGAAGCTGCCTGCCCTGAGATCCAGGATTCTCTCTGGTTCAGAGATGCTTCAGGTGCTCCCAGAAGCTGTCTCCCTTGGCCACCACAGCAACCCAATGCACAGGCCCGGCCATGGAGATGGACAGCATGGCTTCCTGCAGACTACAGCTGAGAAGTACAAGAGGGGGGTCCAGCAGACTGTAGGGGGGGTCCACCAACATCTTGCCCCTTTTCTTACTTCAAAAGCTCAGCTTACACCTTTGACTCGCCCGCAGATAAGGCGTCTCAAAAACAAGGCTCTGTGGCAGCAGGAGGGGCCCAGGGCAGAGCGGCCCTCTGCCCAGCAGCTGGGACACTGGATGAGCCAGGCCTGGGAGGCCACAGCCTAGCCCAGGACCCCCACACCTGGCCAGGGGCTTCAGGACCCTGAATTTCTTTGGCCTGGGTATCTGAAGTATGAATTTATGGCTATCAAATGTAGCATGGTGGCAGGGCCCAGGCTTGTTGGCTGATTTTGTAATGAATAATCCTCACAGGAAGCAGGAGACAGGAGGCAGACACTCAGATTATGCCCTGTTGTGGGCCAAATTGAGTTCCCCTCAAAATACTCATCCTGAAGCCCTAATCTCCAGTACCTCAGGATGTGACTGTATTGGAAGACAGACAATTAAAAGGTGATTAATAAAGTCACAGGACTGTGACCTGAGAGACTGTGTCCCCGTGAGAGACAAGGACACAGGCACAGAGTGAAGGTTGGGGCCTGGCAGAGGCTGGGACTGGAGCGGGGCTGGAGGCAGGCAGTCCATCCGCACCCCCAAGCTCCCCCAGGTTCTCCAGGAAGGGGCTGTGTGATTCCCACCACAACGCCACAGCACTGGCCTGGGCTTCCCAGGCTTCAGACACCAGTGAACTCCCAGAGACCTTCTCCCAGCCCCTCTCCTGCCTCAGAGCAGAAGGGGATGGAGAGACTCTACCTTCCCAGCAGGCCAGCTTCCTGCCCACACTCAGCAGCCTCCAAAGGCCTTGGGCTGCTGTTGCCCTGGCAACCACCACAGGCTCCATGCCTTGGACCCCCAGCTGCAGTGCCTGGCAGGGAGGGTTTCTAGGGCACCGGACAGCAGCTGGTTTTACAAAGAGGCAGATGCAGTTGTGGCCTGCTGTGGGTGCAAAATCAGGAGGATGCTTGGGAAGGGGGAGAGCCCAGGGCCCCTGCCGGTGTGATGCTCATGGTGTCCTCTGGGTCAGGCCCAGGGACCTGGGCAGTGCGCAGAGAAGGGAGGACTTTGGCTGCTTCCATCTGCCCTTGTCGGAGGCCACCATCACTGTCCCTAGAGCTGGGCAGCCCACTGCCTGTCTGCTCTGAGGCCCTGGGTCTGCTGCCCAGACCCTCTGCGTCCCACCCACTTATCTGTAAATGAGGGGCAATAGCAGTGCCTCACAGGCCCCTGGCAGAAGGATCCCCACACAGAAGCAGTGTGGTTTACCTGAGAGGGGCATGAGGAAGGCCCGGAGATGTGTGGTCCTGCCCTGGCCCCCGGACTCCCGTAGGCAGGTCTCAAGTCCAGCAGGGCTCTCACTCTGAGCATCAGTTTCCCAAGCTGGGAGCTGACAGGGTGAGGTCTCTATCATTACTGCCACTGTGTCTCATAGAGGCCAGGTCCAGGACAGGCATGGGGACCACAGGGAAGCAGGAAAAGTCCTTGGGGCCCAGTGCTCCCAGCTGGTCCCTTCTCAGGACTTCACTCAGTCCCAAGTCCCTTGAGAGGCTGGGCTGGCCCCCGCCTGTGGGTCTTTCCAGCAGGGGTCCCAACCTGCAAAGTCACAGTCCTCAAGGAGCAGGGGCTCCGCTCATGACCTCACCACAACAGAGCTGGGCTCCTGGCCACTGGCTCCTGCGTCCTCAGTTCCTGGGAGGCAGCCAGTGGCCCTGGCGGTGACTGTGTTTGGATCTCTCCCGTCAGAAGAGCAATTTTTCCCTCTCCTTGACTATGCTTTGTTTTAATGACTCTTTGGCCCAGGGCCTAAGCTGGGGCTAAGACTCCCTCGGGGGAGGATGCGAGGAAAGGATACCAGATCTTCTGGGGACCAAGAGGCTTGTGGCTCAAGGCTAGGGGGGGCGCTGGCCTTGATGGGTAGGCGGGGCTCCCTGGGCCTCTGGTACAGAGGGAAGGCAAGGCCCGGAGTATGGGCTGAGAAGGGAGCCCTTCAGTGAAGAAGCCGGACGTCCCAGGGGACTCCAGTCCTCAGGAGAGCCTGAGCTCACAGCTGTGAGGCCTCTGCTGGCCCCAGGGAGCTGCGCTGTTGTGAAGGAATGGGTGGTGCCCTGCTCCCAGGGGACACAGCCTCCACGGGTCTCGGGCCAGGGACTTGGGGGCTTGAGCACGCTGTGAGCACACCGGCACCGTGGGGCTTTTCTAGACCGCCATTTCTTGGCCCTCTGCTTTCACATTTCTCTGAGCTTCAGTTTCCCCACATGCACATGTAGTCATTGGCACCCTGCTTGCTTAGACAAGGGACGTACACACGTGACAGGAAGTTCAGGTGGTGGCCCAAGGGCCAGAGCCAATCAAGGGGCCCAAGCCAACCTGACACTAAAGCCCTGCACACGCTTACTCACACGCCCACCATGCACCCACCTGTGCAAGCAGCCTGCACACACGTGCGTACATACAATGGCAAGCACAGCCACTGTTGTTGAAGATTGGTCACGCACTGGCACTGAGCCGGGTGCCTTACAAATGCTCACGCTGACCGGCTCCAACCCAGCACCTCTCTGATGTGTTTGGCTGTAACAGAATCCAACTAAATCATAAACAAGGGGCCGAGTAGATGGCTCAGTGGAATAAGCACTTGCCTGGCAAGCGCAAGGACCTGAATTCAATCCCTGGTTCTGCCAAAAAAAAGAAAAAAAAACATAAATAGAAGAATTATTGATCCGTTATGGACCCTGGGTGCAGATAGTCTCATGGTCATGCTAACCTAGGGTCATATAGTTACAGGATGTCTGCTGTAGCACCAGACATCGTGTCTGTGCTCCTATACATTAAGAAACAGAAAAGCAACCTAAGAAAACTCTCCTGTCACACCCGTGTCTTTTTATGAAGAAATAAATGCTTTCCTAGAAGTCTCCACACCCTGTTCTTTATATGTTATAGCCTGAAGCTAGGTCAAAAAGAAGCTGAGAACAAGAGGATATGGAAAGGAGCATACAGTGGAATTAACAGTGACCAACTGGTGGTGCGACGAGATTTGTTACCTGCTTCTCTAAACAAAATCAGGATTCCCTTGGTAGGGAAGGTAGCAAAGGGCCAGTCAAAATGTCTACCTTCCCCTGAGCTCAGTCTCCGGGCCTCCTCCAGGGGGCAGTGTGGGGACAGAAGGTGCCGAGGTTGGAACTCTGCGGTGGGGAGGACCTCAGATTCCAGGGCTGCTGTGCCCCTGAAGGCTCTGGGAGGGGGCCCTCGCTTTCCTGCCCCCCCCCTGGGTCCCAGGACCCTGGTCACAGTGCTATATGTCCCCCGCCCAGCTCCTTGGTCTGCACATCACGCCCCAGGGCCCGCAGGAGCTGCGCTCCACCTTAAGGACCTCACACACCCTGCCTGCACCCCTCCCCAGGGCCCACTCTTTCTGGGATGCCCTTATATCTGAGTCCTGCCCGAAGCGCCTCTGCAGGCTCTGCCCCAGCCATGTGTCCAGGAGCTCCCATCCTGGGGGAGCCATCCCTGTGTGACAAACAAATGTCCCCTTAGTCCCTCCTGGCCATGGTGAAAGTTGACCTCTTCCATCCAGCTCTGTGCCATGGAGAGTAGCCCTGTGACACCCTGATTGTCCCCTCCCTGCACACAGACAGCCAGGGGCTGATGTTCTAAGACTTCTCAAAATCTCAAAATAGTTTCTTTTGGGGGGCCAGGGAGATGGCTCAGTAGAATAAGTGCTTGCCTGGCAAGCACAAGGGCCTGAATTCAATCCCTGGTTCTACAAAAAAAAAAAGTTTCTTTCCTTTCTTCTCTTTCCCTCTTCTCCTTCTCTTCCTCCTCTTCCTCTTCTTCCTCCTCCTCCTCTTCCTCCTTTTCTTCTTCCTCTCTCTCTCTCTCTCTATATATATATATATATATATATATAAATAGATATAAATATAGATATAGATATAGATATAGATATAGTACAGGGTCTACTGGTCAGGGTCTCACTACACAGATCAGACTCATAATGCTCCTCCAGTTTTTAGCCTCCCAAGTGCTGGAATTGCAGGCTCATGGCACCATTCCCAGTTTCAATCCTGTCTCAGTGTACCCAGGAGCAGGGCTGGCATAGAAGGCCAGGGATCCAACCCTGGGCCCTGTGTCTGCCTAAGCAGACACTTTAATCCACTGAGCTAGCTGGCTGGCCCTCCCTCTTTCTTTCTTGTACCCAGGGCCTTCTCACCAAGCTACAACCTCAGGCCTGTGTTTCTGGTTAGTATTTACTGTGCTGGAACTTTTCTGTTCTTTACTTGCTGTGTAGTTCAGGATGGCCTTGAACTCCCTATGCAGCCCCACTGACCTGAGCCTCATGGTGATCCTCCTGTCTCAGCCTCCTAGGTGCTGGGATTACTGACCAAACAAAGTGACAGGTTTTTTGTTTTTCTTTTTGGTGATCCTGGGACTGGAACCCATGGCCTTGGACATGATAGGCAAGCACTCTGCCACTGAGCTCCACCGACAGCCCTCTGCGCTTGAACTTGAGACAAAAGCAGACAGCCTTAGTAGGCTTTTAAAAATGTTCATACTTTAAAAATGTAAATAGTACAGAACAGATGAAGAAGCTAAAAGCCTCTTTGAAGGGCTTCATTCAGAGAGAGGCACCGTTGCTACGTGGAGACAGCCTCACGGCACCTCAGGACGTACGCTGGGGGGGGGGCACTTGCCACCTCCAGGCAGGGGACCCTGGCCGGCGGCTACTCTCCTGTTCATATGCATGACATGGAGCACAGCCTGCCGCTTTAGCCGCTGCGTTAGGGTCTCACCCCCTATCCTCCTTCACGGGCGCTGAGAGCCTTCCCAGTTGCTTGCCTTAATAATGGATAGAATATCCAGGAGTGTCATTCTTTGGCACTTGTCTTGCTTTCTCCAATCTGGAATTGTTGGGCTCACTATATAACCTGGCATAGATGTCCCCAAAGTGCCCCCAGAAAGACTACAAACCAGCGAAGTAATAACTGCCTATGTGAAGCGAGTCTCTGTGCACAGCCTGCTGTTGAGCTCTCTGAACTAACAACTACCTCAGTCTTCTCCATAAACCTGGGAGGTGGGCAGCATATGTGCCCATTTTATAGATGAGAAAAAGTAAGGCCCAGAGTTTATACTGGAAGTCCCAGGTAAGAAGGGGCAACTCA
>PVKA01051336.1:0-12252 GCA_004027165.1 Ctenomys sociabilis
TTAAATTTTTTGCAACATAAATTTTAATAGCTTTCCTGTACTTTGTTCTTCTTGAAGCCAATATGCACAGTTTAGCTTTCCAACTATTACATTTAAGTTGTCCTTTATGTGTCTTATTGTTTGGCCTTCTGCTTTTTCAACTGACAACTTTTAGAGGGAAACTTATGCTTATATTCTGTTCTTAGGTATCCCAACTAGCATAGATGACTCACTTGAGTACTATCAAGACATGTGTTATCTTTGAACACTTTGAAAAGAGAAGTGATTCCATTTTTAAATTCAGACCAAGAATCTTCCTTATCTTTTGATAAATAAGAAAACATAATTACATAATATCAGTATTATCATGACTTTAGAAATGCCACAGTCAAACTCAAAACTTTAGAATGTATTGATAACCTTGTTTAATAAGTTATATTATGCTGTAATAGTCATATAGCATGGAGTCAGAACTAAGATTAGAAACAGTTATGTCTGGCTTGTTAAAGTGGAATTTTTAAATCAAATCTCCTGGCTATATTGTCTGTACAGACTCTGGGTTTTCAGGAAATAAAAATGAGCAGCAGACTGTATTTTGAGCTGCTTCACTCCTTGAAGATACAAAAAATAAGTCTTCATTTCAATTTCCACTTCCTAAAGGTCTAAGGGAACCACAACTGGCCACCTCCACACTTTATCTCGACACTGTCTATGTTGAAATGGGTTTTGCTATTTCACTCGTTTCCTTAGCTTTATTGTTTTTAACTTTTCTCATTATTTCCTTCTTTCACAAGTGGTTTGGCTATTCATTATACGATCTTCATGAAAATTTCCATCAAACTTTCAAAAGAAATTTAACTCCAAGACTCTTTGAATCTGCTACCCACAAATCCTCACTTTGCAATTTTTACCAACCTTATAATGTGTCATAATACCTACCTATTCCTACTCAGATTTGCACATTAAAATAGTGTCTTCTTTCCTTGCTCTCTTCTGAGAAACTGCTCAGTTTCCACAAAAGTAAAAGTCATAGTTATTGTGACAAGCAATGAAGACATATTTGTCTTATGAATACTTTGTGTTACAATACTGAGGGAGGCAAGTGATTGGTAGTAACTGTAGAGCTATGGAGAAAACACCAAGACATCTTTCCCAGAACATTACTATTTCTGTAAATCACTTACTGTGCTGTACAATTTTTTTATGAGTGATATAAATGACAAAGATTCTCCTTTGAACAACCTTTGCTCGGGTATGGCAAGAATCTTACTAATTTTAGTTTAGTGAAAATCTGTCCTTAATATTCTTCTAGGTAATATTGTATATCCTTACTCACTCACTCTGCTCAAGGGCTGTGTAGCCTCAGTTGCCTTTTTTTTTCTTCATAGGAATCAAGCCCAGTGGCTCTCCTTTATTATTTTAGTTTCCACACATATTTCAATAGTCCTCAGTAATTTTTGTTACTGTTTAATAAATATCATAATGATTTTTGTCTTCAACAGAAAGCAGAAGAGTAATGCTACACTATTGTTTTGAGGATTTCACATGGTTGGGATGCACGGAGGAGTTTTGTATCTTTTATAATGGGATACCCTTGAAGAAATGGTAAATTGTGCTAAAGTTACCCAGAGTGACAATGCTTGGTGAAATGGAAAATCACATCCTAAACACGAGATCAAAGAGAACATACAAAGAACTACAAAATGACAAAAGGATTGTTCAGCTCTGCCTCCATTCTCAGCACCCCTCTCCTTGGACTAGAAAAGTACTGAGACTATTTTGTAATCCTTTAGAATCTCTCTCACAAGCCAGAAAGGCTGCATCTTTCTAGGGTGGGATGCCTTTGCCAATATACTATGATTATTACCTGTTCTGAGCATCCTGGACATGTGTTAGCAGATTCTTATGTCAGGAATTTTACTAGGGATTAATGACACAGCCCATGAGACCACTGACAAGTTGAAAGAATAGGAACTAATGTGATGAGCTGGCTCTGAATGGCAAAGGGTAAGTCTTGTTGGTGAAGAGGACTAACAATTAATTCTTCTTCAAAGTAATCGCTAATGTAGAAGGCTGCTGTGTAAAACAGACTCTGGAGAGACCTATTTTGATGGTATGTTTTATTTCCTTTTTTGCCCTGCTGTAGCAACTCCTAGGGAGAATGAAAAATAGGACACAGCATGAATGAATAAATCTGAATTAGTGTCTGATAGGTGGTAGATATCTCCCTTGCTTCAAAGACTCATCACACAGAGGAGAGTCAAAGTTGGAATTTCATCCCCTTGCCCACATCCAATACACACACTCAGACACACACACACACACAAACACTGAAAATAAATACTGACTTTTTTCTTTCTCTGTAGATTAATAATTTAGTCAGTACCTCTGCAGGTAGTAGTAGTCTTACACTTACTAAACATAGACTTAATAAATTTGTGAATTTCTAATGAGATCAAATTCCCAAGCCACTATTTCTTAATTGTAAAAACCAATGCAATATGTAACTCATAGGTTTCTTATGAAGATTAAATGACACAGCAACAAAATATTTTAAAATGAGAAATCATATGCAAATCTCATAATATATGGATACAAAATGAGAGAATTAAAAATGAAGACTCATTTATCCACTCTTAGGCTGAAAAGCAAATTGCTTTTCATAAACTGATTAAAGTCATTATCTGTTCACTGCAACTAAAATATTAGCATCCATTTTACTAGCATGTGGAAATCCTGTGCAGGCCAAAAACACGTTTTCTTAGCATAGTAAATAATATCCTTAAAAGCTTGCAACTTGAATCACTACAGTGTCATCTCAATCTATCACATGGAAAAAAGAAGCACATCACTCATTTGAAAAATGGGTGGAGCCCATCCATATACTTCCCTTAATTATGGAGAAAAATCCTCTCCAAAATTTTCATTAAGACTAAAATATTAAAACATTTATTCAAATTTCTTCCTTATACTTTCTCTTTACTAAAATCCTCCATTCCTCACTGTATAACAAAGTGTCTAAGTATCACTGAGGACTTCTGCCTCTTGTTCAAAAATACTCTCTAGGGCCAGGCAGATAATTCAGAAGATTTAAGTACCTGCTTAGGCAGAGGCAGCGACCATGGTTTTATCCCTGGTGTGCCATACTGGCCTTGGACTGCCATACGTACTGAGAAGGCAATGGAGACTGGGGGGTAGTGGCAAATGCCTGTAATGCCAGCTCTTGGGAGGATGAAAACAGGAGAATCATTAAGAGTTATGTCTACGTAGTGAGACTCTGTACATCCTGCACTAAATACATAAAAAATAACAAAATTTTAAAAATGCTCTCTAGTATTATCTTTAAGATTCCTCTATGTAAATGAAGGCATAAAAATAACTGATGGCAAGTAAGAATATCTATTGTTATCTAGGATTGAATATTTTAATTTTTTGAGTTTTTAAAAAGTATCACAATTTAAAAAAAAATATGTGTTCTCTGATATTTGATGCAAAATCAAGCTTCACAGGATTTCAAACTGTTCAAAAGTAAATCTAGGGTACTTGCAGTTTATGATAGAAACAATGCTAGACCACTCCCCATAACTATAAGAGGGGTTGAACTCTTGAGGTTTGATGCAAGTGGTATAGCAAAGGCCAAAGACTTGTGGTTAGGGGATGAGAGTGTGTGCTCAGCTATTCAAAGTCCTTAATCCTGTGAGGCAATATTTTTAAAGAGGAGAAAGCTACTGCAAAACATTTTACCAAGTGACACAGGAAAAGAAAATTCATACACACTCTAGCTTCCTTCTCACTTCTTCTACTTTCTCAAGCATCCCTACCTTATCTACCTTTTACCTCTTATCATGTTGACAGAGATGCTAGTAAGTCAGAGGTCTGATATATTTTTACATTTGTCTGTAAGGGTGAAATGATTAAGTCCCTCGGTTCCCCCTTCTTCTTCCTTTTCCCTTCATTTTATATATTCTTCCTAAAAATAATTAGATCATCTGAGAATTGAATCTTTGGATTCCTACCCAAGGTGTTTTCTCATAGCAAATCCCCACGGGAGGAGAATGATTTTATCTTTCATGTGATTTTTTTTAACAATCACTGATTCGTCAGCTTCGACAGATGTTGGAAAAATATCAGTATAGTATGAACATTCCTACATTCCTATGGATTAGGGGAAATGTAGTCTGAGAATTGACTTGGCCTTATTGCTGCATTACTAAGGTATTTCAGATTAGTTAAGATTCATTGTAATGTTCCATTTATCCAGAACTCAAAGCCCAAGGAACTGCAAAGAATCAGATTTACTTCTTGCTATTGTACAAAAGAAGTAAACAGAAAGGAGAACAAAGTGCTTTGTTAATTACATATTCCTTCCTGACTGCCCTCATTTTTTTCAGTTGATATTGAAGGAGTGCTTAATACATTGCAGAATGCTTTGCTAGTTTCTAGAGATAAATATACACATACTACATTATCTCTGCCCTTCAAGATTTCATGGACTAATGAAAATACCATAAAATAACATAAAAATATAAAGGATTCAATTCAAAAATTAAAAATTATCCATTGAGGGCCTGGGGAGAGAGCTTGGGCATCTATGTGCCTGCCTGGCAAGGCAAGGATCCAGGTTTTATTCCTGGTACTATGTAACATGCTAGCACGGGAACCCCAGGGACACCATGCATGCCAGTGAAACCAGGCATGGTGGTACATGTCTGTAATACCAGCTCTTAAGTGGCTGAGACAATAAGATCACTACAAGTCCAAGCTGCATAGTGAGACCAAGTGCATCAATAGCAGATTTAAATTTTTTTTTAAAAAATTGTCCATGGGGTTATTGCAATGCTTTTAGCATTTAGGATTATATTATATCCCTTGTATGCATATGAATAATAACATTTATATTGTCTGTGTCTGAATGGCACTCATCATTTTCTAAAGTTTTCAAAGATGATGGTATAATAATAACAAAAAAATTGAAATTATACAGAATTGCACTAAACAAAATAATACAAATTTAATAGTATTTGTTGTATTGCATAGGGTTGTTTTCAAGTTAGTTGTTTAGATTGCCAGATACATGCACAGAAAATTAGAAAAAGAAGTTACATGAAATTAAGAAGAGAGAAGAAATTAAACATTAACTGTTTCTTTCCATAGACCAGCAGGAAGGAGTAGTACAATTATACAAGCTATCCTGCATTCACACACAGATATGTCTCTTTCCTATTCTCCCTACCTCTCCTGTCCTTCTCCTTTGAACTTTGGCTTCTTCTTCTCTAAATGAAACTAGTAATTCTATGCATGCATTGTATTACTGATTTTTGTAAAGATGATGACATTAATTTCAACATTACAAAAGAAGAGATCACAGTCCAGAAAAAACATGGAGAGATTTGCCTAAGTACACTGAGCTATTTGTACCAGGTAGTCTGACACCAAATGCACTGGTCATTCCTTGTGTTTTTCTATTTAACCCATAAATAGTACTAAGAGGTATATTATAAAGAATGTAGGGATCTGTTAAGTATGATTTTTTGATGTGAGATAGAGCAGATTTCGAGAGCATTTCATTAAATGGAATACCTTCATCATCAAACCTTCTCTCACCACATACTGTGTTCCTGATCTTTCCTATTAATTGAGGTAGTGATGATTAACCATGGTCTTTATGATTTTTAAGTAGAATTGTCTGTCCTGTCATTAGTCTCTAAGTCCAGAGAATGCAGAAAGCCTACTATCTGGGATTTGGCAGACAATTGCTCTGACTGTGCACTTTTTTGCTGCCTTTCACTGTAATGGCAGGAAATGGACAGGGAAACAAGTACTGCTTTTTGATGACCTTTTCCTCTAATGTCTTGCATCATGTACAGTTCTTGACTAAATTAGCAGTTACCTGCCCACCTGGAAAGTCAAAAGTCAAGAAGTAAAATTTACCTTTATAATTTTTATTAAGTGAAGTATACAACCCTAAGACAATGAAATGGGTCTTTGAAAATGTTATTGTATCAGAAGCCATGTAGTATCTTTGTATTGGTAAAATGACAGCTATGATTTCAGTGTAGTGAACTGGAATGTGGAACGCCTGTCTTACTTCTGAAGATACTAACATCAGGATATAGTGATTAATGCCTGGAGGTTATGAGACATGACCTGCAAAATGGTGCTGGTGGGTTGGAACTTGAAGTTTGTCATTTACAGAAAGGAATTGACTTCCCCAATTGGACCTAATTATGACAGTGATGATAAATAGCTTTTCAGTGTTGGAATGCTTATTTCCCAGGGTCCTAAACAGGGAAATTGATTCTATCTATTTGGGTGGGTGGGAAAAATTAAAATTTTTATCACTTCTTCTATTATCACCTGATAATCTGAAGCCAATATCAAATCATAAAGGCAAATTAATTCCTCAGTCTCCTATGTGTTTGGCATCTGTTAAGCAAGAATATTAATCAGAAAGTTAAGTGAAAGTCTCTCTCCATTATATCTAATATGATTCTGTGTGAGGTAAACTTCCCTGGTGATAAAATCATCACATTCTTTGCCTCATACTTGACAATTTCTTTCCTTTTTTTTTTGACGTACTGGGGATTGAACTCAGGACCCTGCCCTTGCCAGGCAAGCACTTATTCTGCTGAGCTATCTCCCCAGCCCCAACAATTTCATATTTACCAACAGAGGCTTCTGGAAACACACAGGGAAGGCAAAGAGTAAATTTTACACTTTTAACCAGTTTTTCTCCATTGAGCTAAAGAACCAAGCTATGTCCTCTCGCAGTGCCTTCAACCATTTCATTCTTACTAATTGAGAAAAAATTAAAACCCTGAAGGTCTTTGCTAAGTATGAGAACAAGTGATGTAGCATTCCATTATTTGCTAAGGTCCATAATATAATATGAACAATAGGTAAATATAACTAAGTACTAATTATATCCGTCAAATACTGTGGTAAAATATTTACTCATCATTCTTATGCTATAGGTATGACCTCTGCCTCACCATGCTACCCTGCTTGGACCCAGCTTACTATAGATTAAAACCCTTACTGTGAACTGAAATATACCTTTTGTCCTTTAACGTAGGGATTTTTTTTTTTTTTCGGTAGAATCAGGGATTGAACTCAGACTCTTGCAATTGCCAGGGAAGTGCTTATTCTACTGAGCCATCTCCCCATCCTCGATGTGGGAATTTTAGGTATTTTGTCTTAGAAATGAGAAATATAACTAAGACACATATTATATATCACATATATTAATCATCATGTCAATCTTATGTAGTTAGTCTGAGTATTCTGATTTACAGATATTTTGATTGATAGAAATGTACCATGGCCTTTTGGGGTCAGTGAAGACTCAAGACATGGGAAACTCTGTATTGTAGCATCATGTAACTCATGTGAGACCTGAACTTTCTCATCAGGGAGATTTTGGGACCTCAGAGCAACATGATCGATGACATGGAGTGCACCTGTAGAGATTCACGTGGAGAGAAGACATTCTCTTGGGCTTCCACAAAGAGCAAAGTGGTCAAGCAATGGCCATGACTCATCCACATGGCTGACACTGGCAAAGGATCTACAAACTGCAGTACAGGGTTAAAGGATAAATCCTGGGTGGGCTTGACTGACCTGATCAGATACAAAAGTTATATTTCTTGTTATCTAGGTCTTGCATTATCTTGGTCTTAACCATACAGCAGAAAAGTATAAAAACAAGGAATCAACACTAAAGCCATATTAATATGCTGAGCTATGAAAGGCTCAAGTCAACAAATTCTGACATTGCCAGTCCTACAGGTAACCCACTACTACTATGGAATGCTGGACAACATTGGGTTATTTTGTTGAATTCATGTACCTACAATGTTTAAATGGCAGTGGAATACCAATCTCTACAAAACTAAAAAAAAAAAGGTGATACAATGGAAGGACCATTTTGTATCTGTATACACAAAATAGTTAGGGTAGATATTCAGCTACTTTCTCTTAATTCAATGAGAAGAAAGATTTTTACTAATAGTATTTGGGCAGGATATCATGTCAGCAACTTGTACTATGAATGTCCACTGGGAAGATATATATATATATGCAGTATATTGGTTATTGAAACTGTCCTATTAATCATTTTTGGAACTGTAAAAAATAATAAGAAATGTAAATATATTGGCTGATGGCCTGAGATTTATAAATTCTAAAATTAGTATTTACATTTAAATGTGCTTAGTTTCAAGTTTTGTCCATGCCATACTAACTTCTGTTGCGATTAATTCAGAAATAAATGATATAATGTAACATGTATCATACATTTTCACTCTTTTAAATTGTTCACTTCAACTGGACTGCCTTTTATGTGCCTCAGTTTGCCCGGATATGAGTTCATTGATCTTTCCACGTATAGACTTAGCTCTGAAAAAATATAAGAAATACTTAAGTCAGTAATGGCCAGAAAGGGAGTGATTTTACTCCCTTTCCAAATGTGATAGATTGTCAGTAGTTACTTGAAACATTTTTTGAGGAGGGCTGTGTGATGGTATCCAGAAATAAGTGCTATAATTAATCACAGATGTCTTTAGTAGGCCCTGGAAAGAAAGCACATGTGCTATATTTTAGTCACTTTTCCTGTCATTAAGACTCAGGTCTGACATACAAAATTTAAAGATAGAACTTTGAATTTGGCTTAAAATTTGGGATGTTCACTCCACTCAGCTTTCTCCAAGGCAGAAATGTCATGGAAGAAAGTGGTGATGGAGAAAAGATGCTTAGTTCATGGCTGTTAAAAATATATCTGTGGTGGGCCAGGGAGATGTCTCAGTGGAATAAGCACTTCCCTGGCAAGTGCAATGGCCTATGTTTAATCCCAGGTTCTGGCAAAAAAATTTTTAAAAATTAAAGAATAAATGGAACTGAAAAACATTTCTGTGGGGCTGGCAAGATAGCTTGGTGGACTAAGCACCTGATTAGGAAAGATCAGGGACTGGGGTTTGATCCCCAGCACCACATGCTACACAGTCCCTGACCCCAAGCACACTCAGCAGGTCACTGAGAGCAAGCATGGTGGTGCACATCTGTAATCCCAGAGTTGGGGAAGCTGAAAAGAGGAGGATAACTGAGTTTGAACTGGCTATTGAGGCCTTGTACCAAATGCATAGGAAAATAAAGTATATGTGGGGAGGAGTGCCAGAGAAGAGCAAACTGCGTACTCCAAATTATATTTTTCTGACCTACACAGGGGCATTCAGAAGTGTGCTAATCTGCTAGGTGGCTGACAAGCCAATTAAATTGACATAGTGAAGTTTACCCACCATAATCTACCTTTTGACCACTTAGCACCCAAATGCATCTCTTTAGGCCATAGTTTATTGCCAAATAAACATCAAGTTATAATTATACTTAATATGATCAAACTATCCTACATACAACTTAAACACAAACATCTCCTCTAAGTCACAACAGATCCAGCATTATTAAAATGTGCAAGTCAGTATCTGTTGTGCTATGGTTTGTGTGTATTTGTTGCCCCAAAGCCTTGTGCACTTACTGGGGCACAGTTCTAGAGTTTGTGATTAATTCATGATCCAAGACTGAGGGTCTGAGTACTTCTAGTTATCAGTGTGAGTGCTACACCCAGCCTGGGACGGATAAAGAGGAAGGAGGTTTGCCTTTGCTATTGTTGCTGATACTGCTCCCATTTGTTGTTGCTGTTTTGCTGTTTTTCTGGCCATGAACTGCTGCTCCCTGTCATGTGCCAGTCTGTCTTAAAGCCAGATGAGTATGGACTAAACTCCACAAATTAAGCTAAATAAACCTTTTCTTCCTTCATTTTGTCAGGTATTTTGTCCCAGCAACAAGAGAAAAGTAACTGAGACATGTGCTGATACACAAGATAAATTCTGAGATGTGAACCTCTGTAAAAATTAAAATCAAGTTACATAATTCCAAGGTAAAATGGCATAGAGTAAATGTTCCCATTCTTAAGGAAGGAAAATAGAAAGATTAGGACTAATGTAAGATGGAATAGCAGCAGAGCAAATTTGTGGTAGATATCTCTATGTTCACCATCTAGGGCATACAGTGATGAGATGTGACATCCAGAGAGGTTCAACAGCGCAGTTCCTATGACTTTCCTGATTTAAATTCCTTCAGTCTCACTTGGGTATTCAGAGTGCGAAACTTTCATTGGTCAGTGTTCTGCATTCCTGACATATCTTAACTTCTTGGTGTCTCCAGTGCAAATTTGGCTTTCTTATCATGCACTATCTTCCCAAAAGTTCCTTGACTGATCACAAGAGGTCTTTGAAATCCAGCTGGAAACTTCTCTGACCTAATAATACCTATATTCATCCATGCCATCACACTGCACATCCCTCTTCTGCTAACATTATTCCTTTACTCAATTTTAAGATGTAATTCCCTGAAATTCTCCATCCCATTCATAGGACTAATTGAAGGTTTTCCCCAAATCATGTTGTTATTTGCTTCCTAGTCTGCTTCATAGGCATATGTTCTCTGATTTTCCAGTTTCCTTTTACTTGACCAGAGAGAGAAATGAGCATCTTCATATGACCACCATGTCATAAATTCTCTCTCTCTCTCTCTCTCTCTCTCTCTCTCTGCAATGTTCTCAGCCCCTCCTTATACAGTCTGTTCAGATATACAGCTTTATTAGTCTATCAATGGGTCATGAAATATAGACAGTAGATAGAGTCACAAAGAAAATGCTTCTTAATCCAAGCCATTCAATTCAATTGCCTAGGCAAAAAAATCTTCATTTCATTCTTAAGATTATGTAAAAGATGAGTGTGTAAAACATGTGCAAACTATAAGAAGTTGTGATAGAGTCAGAAAAGGTATATGAGTTCCAATTTAAGAGACAAGAGATTATAATATTCCTATTCTTCTGCCATAGCAAAATACTCCAGACTAGATGATTTCTAAATCACAGACATTTATTGCTCACATTTTGGTTGTCTAATAAGGCTCAATTGTCATATATCACATTTTCTATATCCTCAATATAAAACTATGAAGGGCTAATTCAAGCATCTTTTATAAGGGAACTTATCTTGATCATCTTTTAATCACATACCAAAGATTTACCCTGTTAATGGCATAGATTTGGTGATTAGTTTCAACATGTAAATTTTGAGGAGGTGCCAATATTTATACCATGACACAGATACATGAGAAAGTATAATAAGGTAGTCAAGTGAAAGTTGAATGAAATACTCAACAGAAAGTAGGATATGAAGACCCCATAAATTGGTATAGGAGAAAAAGAGATAGCATAACCTGCATTTCTGACCTTCTAAATGCTGAGTAGAAATGCACTCTCTGATATTCTGCTATGGTACATTAGCATCACTCATATGTTGGTTTATAACTGAGTTTTCATCACTTCCAGTTTCCTTTCACTAAGTAAGACTTTACTAAAACTCTCAGTATTAAATCTGGTGATCCACAACTGGATCTCTTGATTTTGTTACTTGTTGGGAATGTGACTCTTTTTTTTTTTTTTTTTTTGTCTTTTTGAGACAGGGTCTCACTATGCAGTTCAGGCTGGCCTTAAGCTCATTTTGTAGCTCAGGCTGGTCTTGAACTCACAACAATCCTCCTGCCTCAGCCTCCCGAGTGCTGGGATTATAGGCATGCACCACCATGCCCGGCTCGTGACTCTTTTATAACACCACAAGTTCCATTCTCATATAACATACTCGAAAATTTTCTTAACTTGGTGATAATGTGCCTTGACTCATAGTCTAAATGTCCAATATCATCTCAGCACCCATTATCATTATCATCTCAGTTGACAGGGACAGTGTTGGAACATATTTTGTTCCTAATAGAGCTTGTTGCATGAAACTTTCTATGATACAAATATTTAAATCCCAGATATGTCAGGATATACTATTTATATAACTTTGATTCATCATTATATGATACTTTATGTATGTAACATTGAAACTTTAATAATTTTAGAACAAATCCTAAAGTAGTAAAATTCTAAAATTGAGTACAATTTCAAATATCAATAAGGCATCAAAGACATATAATAATTATGCTCCAGTCTTGATCTCGGTTACTTAAGAAAATAATATTTAGAATTTAAGTAATATATATATATATATATATACGTAATATAGATGTCAGTTATATTTTTCAAAACTAACTAATTTATCTGCAAGATGAGGACACTCAGGTCTACCACATGAGATTGACATGATGTTGACTATTCTGATATGCGAACAAGTATAGACAAGTACATAGTATTTTCTTGAAAACTTA
>PVKA01051337.1:0-12234 GCA_004027165.1 Ctenomys sociabilis
CAAAATGTATTTCATGTTTACTGACTTTGAATCAGAGTTACTTGCCTAATGCATGTACTTTGTTCTTAAGTGCCTGCAAACAGCCTGTAGGTGGGTGAATATAGCTCATAGTTATAGACCGTAATGGTATGCACCAGGCTAAATGGCACTTCCGCTGTGTCTGGTGTCACTAGTGTTTGTCTTACTCCTTTCCTTGGCATCACTGCTTTTACAGTTTGGTCATTTGTCAGGGAGAGCAGGAAAAGTGGATCAAATGTGGTTTTCATTACATATGTACACTGGACATCTTCACAGGGTGGCAGAAAAAGGGTGGCTCCAACAGCAGCAGAAGCAGAAAAGTGCCACTGTGTTCCACACTGTGTGAGTGGCCAAGCAAGCCCTATGACCAAGCCCAGAATTAGTGTGACCAGAGAGTACAGAGGGAAGGTTAACAGAGAGCAGACCTCACTAGTCCACCACACAGGTCTACCTCTTCACAGCACTGTTACTTACGAAGCATTTTGGCAACTCTTTCACAAGCCAAAAAAAAAAAAAAAAAAAAAAAAAATCCAGAAATTTAATCTCTGCTTAAGTATTTCTCTAAAAAAAAAATGGTCTGATTAAATGCAATTTTGTTCTCAGAGAAATAGTATATTACGTTCATATTTCTAGTGCTTACAACTTGCTTGAGCCTAATGCAAGCCAAATTGATGCAGCCACCTTAAGGACTGCCTCACTTTTCTTCAAAGGAAATGAAAGCCTGTCCTTCTGGTCTCTGTCAAATTGGCATTTTCAATTGCATTGCCTCCACCTGACAATGCAAGCCTCAAATCTGACAGGGCTGTCTCTCAAGACACAACAGAGGGAGCTGACGGAAACCTGGGAAACTGATGCATTGCAATAATGCAGATTTATTTTTCCTTAAGATTGCCACTATCCTCCCCCTCCACACACACACAGGGAAGGAGTTTAAAGCACTCAGTGTAGGGGTTAAAAAAAAAACTATTTTACTTTTTTGAAAAATGGATATATCTTTGAATGTGAAAAGTTTCATATCACCTTCAGACACATTATTAAGAAAGGCAGAGTTAGATCAAGATTCAAACTTTCCTCACTCACAACCAAATTTTTTACAATTGAAAACCGCCAGGGCAACAAAGGAGCTGCCGGGCAAGAATGAACTGTTCTGAGTGAAAGGACCTGAGTGTCCCCATCACCCCGATGTTACCTGTGTTATTTCACGGGTGTCACACTAAGATTAGATAGAAACACTACAATTACATTGAAAACTAACAGCACTATGGAAAAAATGTCAAGCAAATATTATTTTTTCAGCAGCCCTGGTTGACAGTTTGTGAGAATTTCATGTGAGCTGGTAAGAGGTGGTGTGCCTGAAGGCTGTCAAGCGTGTTATAAACTGAGCAGAATGGCATCATAAGCTTGATCAGGAAATTAGATGTCTTATAAAAATGTGATAGAAAAATCACTGAAACCCACTTGCATCAAGTTCTGGGTCTTCTCTTCTCCCTTGAGTTCCAGTTATTAATTCTAGCATCTCTAGGCTGAATTTGTAGAATTATTTAACCATATAAGTTTATGGTTACAAAGAAGCTGAAATAATGGTACATTTCACTAAGCACACAGGTGTCTTCAAGACAAGGACGACTCTTCTAAACCACAGTAAAGGTACAATCAATAAAAAAATCTTTTAAGACAGCTTTTTAAACTACATTTCTGAAAAGAACAAGTACGGAAACTAAGGGCATAAAACTGGAATTCCTGAAAAGATTGTGTATTATTCATTATTTTTGGCAACTGTAGCACATTGTTTAAAATTAATCTCAATATGACAAATAGTTACACAATAATAATAATAGAACATTGGTCCAAATGTGAAAATTAACCTTCAAATTATACTATTAATTGGAGTGATGAAATTATTTAGGGAACATGAAGCTTCATGTTCTACATCTGTTCCAAGATCCAGTGCATCAGCTATCATATCTTTATAAACTCTGTACTCAAGTTCTTTGTGCTTTTTTATTACTTCTATGCTTTCAAAGGGGAGCAGTCAGTTGTTTTACCATTTGTTAGTCAATTTTTCTTACCCACATTTCCCCTCACAGTTTCATGGACTCCCACCTGCATGACTAACAATTTTTTTTTCTCTTCCCAGTAGCAAAAAAATTTCAGGAAATAAATTTAGAGCTTATGGATGTAGACTGTTTTTTGTGAAACTTTTCCCCCTTCTTTTTAGATTCCTTCTGTGCCTGCAGTGATTACAGATGTGGGTATTGTTCTCACGGTCACTTTTGTATTATTTTTTTTCCACTTAATAATCAGAAAATTTTGTAAGGAAGATAGATGTCTCCTATCCATCTGTTTGTCTACCCATTTGTCTATTATTTATTTATTTATTTATGTTAAAGAGAAAAAAAAGAACCATGAAACAATTTCAAAGCACATTATTAGGAAAGTTGCAATAATTATTACAATATGTATTATTGTCTTTGTAGTAGATATTCAGAGCACAACATGTAAGTGTTATATAATGTCCAAGCAATATTAGCAAAAAAACATTTCTTTTCAATGAGCTCAGGGAAACTGGCTGTATAATTTAACTATCCTGCGCATGAACATGTTTTTGTTTTTCCTTTCCCCTTTCTACCACCATGGTTTGTCTTTCCTTTTGAACAGTCCCTTCAGATTCACCCTACATATGGCACATTTTTATCTTATTTCCTTATTCAGTTTCTTACACTAGTGAGAAAATATAATTTTTAGATATATGTGTGTAATTTATTTCACTTATGAGTAGTCTTGATCTACATCCATTTACTTATAAAATCTCAGGCTTATCCTTTCTTTATGGCAGAGCAGTATTACACTGGATTAAAAAAAAATCATCTTTTTATCCATTCTTCAGTTGATAGGTATTTGCACTTTTCCAACACTTAGCTATTTCAAACTGTGCTGTTATGTATATGGTTACACATTAATTATTGTAATATTGTGTTTTTAATACTTCTGTAAAGATTCTCAGAAGGCAACTAGCTGGGTCATATGAGACCTCTAATTCTTAATATATTTTTAAGGAATCTCTACTCATTTCCACCATGGTAGCACCAGTCTGCACTCGCACCAATAACGGAGAAGGGCTCCTTTTCTCCTAAGTCCCTGACATCATTTGTTATCAGTTGAGTTTTTTTTATAATGACCATTCATCTGGGGTGAAATGGAATCTCTGTGTGGTGCTAGATTGTATCCCTTAAATAAGCAATGATGTTGAATATTTTTCATGTATTTATTGGCCATTTAGATTTCTTCATGTGAGATGTATTCTTCTCAGATGGTTCTTTTTAGTAAGTCACAGATACTTGCATTATGTGAGTGGTTTATAACCTAATTTTGCATTTATTTGTGACACAGTAATTATACTGTAATATAGCTTTTGCAACTGGAGTTGGGATAGTGTGATTTCTGTGTCTTGTTCACCTGTTATCATAGTGTGTTTCTTCTACTTAAGATTTTCTAACAACACAAGTCTCATTAGATTCATTTTCTAATGTAACTGCCGCAGTCTTGGATTCTACCACTTCTCCAATAATCATTGTGTTCTCATACTGACAAAGTTGTAGAAACCAGTGTTTAGATAGTAAGTTGCACTTTATTCAGCTGCACTGATCCCAAGACAAAATTGCTCCCATACAATGTAAAGGAGAGAGGCCTACTTGACTTGTGGCAAAAGGTTTTCAGTTCAGTCTCAGCTGATTTCAAGGTAGAAACATAGCAGTGGAAAGATACGGGGGAGCAATACTGCTTAGCTCATGGAAGCCAGGAAGCAGAATAGATAGACAGTGTCATAGTGGAACTGGCAATTGATAGTATCCAAGGCAACACCTCATGGCCCACCTGGATACACACCCAGGTACATGCATACTACACTGTAGTCATTAACCCAAATGAAGTCGATATATCATTAGTAATGATCGTAATCCACCCCTTGTCAGTGTTTCTCCTTAAACCATAGTTTGTATAATTGTACTGCCAATTTCTGCTGGTCTTTCAAAAGGACCAGTTAATTCATATATTATTATTATTATTACTCTTTAAATGTCTTATAATATTTTGATGTTGTTGTTGTTATATTTTAACCAATTTTTCAGGTTTATATCTGGCACCCTAACAACTAATTTGAAGATAACCTTATGCAATGGAACAACCATTGTTAAATTCCTGTTACTTTGTTTAATGAAATTTTTATCATTTCTAACATTTTTTTAATATTTGTATTCTTTAAAAATGAAAACTCTACAGAGAATTCATATTTTGCATAACATAATAAAACTCCTGAATATAAAAAGAAGTAAACAATGTATTCCTCCAAATCTCAACAATTCCAGTTCTTTTCTGGAGTCTAAGTCCAAGTCTCATATATAGCTGAAATCCACCACTTGACCTTCTGTACCACTAAAATAACAACTTATAGAATTTCAAGATATAATCATGAACTTTCTTTAGTACCCAAGTAGGAATGATGGGGGACAGAAAGTATTCTTAAAAAGTAAAAGAGAGACCTAGCAGAGAAAATAATAAATCCAGAGTACAACACAGATATGCACTAAGCCAATTGATAGAGGAGATCTTTCCACCTAAAAAGTCCTGATCTTGGCACCCTGGTCTTCTGAGCTCCCATCAGCATCATTCCACAAGCTCTGTTGCTGGCATCCTAGGAACTCTGTCTACTTCTATAAATCTCTCTCTAAAAAAGATTCTAAAAGACTCTAAACCGTATGGTTAGGTAGACCTGTAGCAACAATCTCCCTTCTTGGTACCAACCTTTGTGTTAGCTTTTCTGTCACTGAGACATAATGTCCCACACCCATAATTGACACAGTTCTACTACCAAATGCCCCGCCTTTAGGTGCTACCCTGTTATACAGCCAGGAGGCTGCCTTACTAATCTGCTAACAATTACTTAATTCAATGAAGTTGGATTAATGTTTGCATGTTGCTCAAGGTACTGCAGTGTCACACTTTCTAGCCTCTATTAGTAGATAAAGTTTATAAAAATATACACATGTGCCTGGGGAGATAGCTCAAATATTTAAACACCTGCCTGGCAACTACAAGGTCCTGAGTTTGATCACTGGTAAGGAAAAAAAAGAAAGCATATTTAAAAATATATGTTTCTCTGCCTGCAATGTCTATTTCCATCTCTATCTACTTTGCATCTACTTAATTTCTATCTAATAGCTTCATATCTATTTAAAATGCGAACATGAGTCCTTATTGAAAACTCTAATTACAGTTCATTGCATTAAAACTCTCTCTAATCTTCATATTCATCTAACTTTGCTTCTTTCTCTTACATTGAAAAACTTGACTCTTGCTAGATTTACTAACTTTTCATCTAGAGTATAATGGCTAATTGTTAATCCCAACCCATGGCTCTGTGAGAAGCAAACTAGGAAACAGGATGCGCTGATGTTGTATCTCATTTTGGTGTAAGGTATTCTGTCAAAACACAGTTCTAGAAGTATCAAAGTCATACAGCTTAGTGCCTTTTCTCAGTCCTTTTGTCCACTGTGGCTTTGTGATGCATTTCTCTTTCAGTTACATCAATTTTTCAGTCTCCATTCCAGTTCTCCTCCCACATCTTGATTATCTTATTTTTGCTTTCTATGTACATTTAATCAAATTTATTTTTGTAGCATATAATTCAAGAGTGCTTGAGGAATTCTTAGGGTCATGTGCCTACTATCAAAGTTCTATATATGTTATAGACTACCAAACCAAAACAACACTTGCTTTGTGCGCAGGTTAATGAACTACAAAGAAGCACTATGACAAATTCACATACAACGAGCACAGTACATGATCAGAAACTCATAAGGTTGCAGATGAGACTAAATTTGTTAATCAATTTTTCTTAAAACCAGAAATTGTACTGACTTGTCTGATAGGGACCAATACAGTCTAGGGCAACAGAGAAGCAGAAGAAATAGTGTTGCACATTGTGAAGACCAAGAAAAGGAGTTCTAAATGAAAACAGGTTCCTGAAAGCTAAAAAGCATCAAGTCTCCAAAAAGCAAGAGAAAACTGTTAATAGTTTGGTTTTAGCAGAATTCAGAAAAATGAATCTACTTTTCATTTCCTTAATTTTCCTCTACTATTTTTGTATTTTCAGTCTCATTGATTTTTATTGATTTTTGTTATTTCCTTTCTGCTCTTTGCTTTATCTTCAGCTCTTTCTCATTTGCTATTTTGGTATGGTAGAAAATTGCATTAGTAACTTGATTTCTTTCTCCTAATATAAACTGTCAATGTCCTTCTAGCCACTATTTTATCTGCATTCTACATTTTTGAAATACTAAGAGCTCAAAACACAATTTAATTTTCTTTAGACTTTCTTTGTATCCATATTATCTGTATGGAGCTTAATTTTCAAGTGTTTGGGAATATCTTTCATGTTTTCATTTAATTTGTACTTTAATTATAGTATTACCCTAAAATACAGTTTGTATGATTAATAATCTAAAATTAATTCAAATTTTTTTATATCTGAGTATGATCTTTAATGTTTTTGTGTTTCTTGGATATGGTAAGATATCTACTTATTTTTGAAAATGTTCCCAATTACCTGGTATTAAGTTCTCATACAGTAAGGCTTTAAATTCTTTGAGAATTATCCTGTTTTATAACAATGATATTTACACAGGAATTTTATCATATTACTTCATTAAGTATGAATTAAGCAATAAAGACAAAAAACATAATATGTATTAGGAAATACCCAATTTTTACTTTTGGAAAGTTTTGGTCACAATTATTCCTTATTATTGAAATAAGAATAATACTGAATTATTAAAGAAAAATTATTTCAGATTTAACTGAAATGTGGGGCCAGAGATGGCTCAGCGGAATAAGTGCTTCCCTGACAAACACAAGGGCCTGAGTTCAATCCCCAGTTCAGCCAAAAAAACAAACCAAAAACAAGGTTGAAATGTGTTGTCTGTTTATTTCAGAGGGTTCTGATAAGAGTCTCTTCCTATTTAAAGTACGATTTTTTTTTCTTTTTAAAAAGTTTTTCCTTATATTGAAAACAAAATGATTAGAAATTAGATTTTTCTTGATCTTAGCAAAAATCCTTTCAACATATTTTTTAAAACATGGCAAAATTTGACAAGTATTTTGAAAGACAATTTTAAACTTTTGTCAAACAATCTAATTTTTTCTCTACAGAGTCTTAGATACTTCAACATACTTAATTCTACTTATGCTATGAGCATAATCTAGCTTGAAAACCAAAAAGTTCCCCAAATTATTGCAGCATTATTGCTACTTGAAAACTAGCAATTTATGTGACACTATTGTACCTTGGATCAAGTTAAAACGTTCCCTGTGCTTTTATTTATTTAATTATTCAGAAAAATCTACCTATATATGGTGACCCACACCTGTAATTCTAGCACTCAGAGGCTGAGGAAGGAGGATCCCTGTGAATTCAAGGCCAGCCTGGACCACATAAGCAAGCCTAAAGTAAATAGTAAGCTCTGTCTCAAAACAAAACAAAAACAAACAATGCTGTCATAATTCATTTTATCTTGCATATTTTTGTTGCCCAAATTATATGAGAAATGAAAGTAAAGAATTTTATGCCAAAATAACTTAAATGTGCAGCAAGACCCCAGTTTACAAACAGTTGAATTGTGGATGTTCGTATATGTAAAGAATCTCTGAATGTTTTTTAATGCTTTGCATAGCATACAGTAAAAATGAAGGACACTGCCATAAAGCTCACTTGTCAGACTTATGGATGGATAGGGCTTAGGAACACTCTTGTGGATTGTTATATACTTTAGTCTTTTAAAATACATCTCAACCTGCTCTTTTCAGGGTGTGGGTATATTATCCTAGAAACTCTTGCTGGAACTAGAGTAGAGTTGTAAATACTGATATAATCAAAACTGTCTCCCCAGAATCAAAACCAACTGATGTTATGTTTTGCTTACAAATACTTTAATTTTTGCAGAAAGATATCAGTTCCCTTTCAAAGAGATACTGAATATGTTTATTGTTTTTTTAATTATGCAGTTTCATACGTGAACCATGGCTCAATTTACGGTCTTTTACTCCTAACACCTGGTTATGTCCATGCATTATGCCATTACTTACTGCTTCATATAAAATGATTAAAAAATTTGCTATGAAAGGCACATTGAGAATTCCTCAAAAACAATAAAACAATTTAAAAGATAACTCAAGTTTTGACTTATAATAAATTTGTGTTCTTTAATTTCGGTGAAAGTTATAGTTACAAAAATATATATCAAATTTCCTTCATTCTCTGGTTTAAAAAATTATTTCCTAAAGCACATTAAACTGAATTTTAAATGCTTATGATGATAAGAATAAAATATTGATATCCTATTATGAGAAAGTGCATGTTTTGACATGAGGTCTGAATGTACTTGCAATAGTTATGGCTCATCAATTATTAAAAGTTTTAATATAATATATGAAAATCTTAGAGAATTACTTTTTGATATTTTAAGTCATTTAATTTTTTTAAGTGGTGATTGAACTGAGGATCTTGTGCTTGCTCTGCTTATGCCACTGAGCTATCTCTCCGGTCTTTTAATTTTTTTGATACATCACTAGTAAATATTGGTATGCGAAGCATTAATTTTTTCTTGCTTTTGATAGCACATAAGGCACAAATTTAAAATAATTGATGTCCAGGGATATGCAGAAGATCATTAACCATATTAAATAATGGTGCAATTTCTACAGAGAGTATCTCCCAAATGATACAAAGCTCAATGTCCTGGTGAAAGGAGAAATAAATTCTGACTTTTAGATTTAAACTCTGTATGCCTTTATACATAAATATTATAGGACTCAAACAAAATGCAATTTCCAAGATAGATTTAGAAATTCAAATATAATAAGACTTTTATATACATAAATGGAAAATATTTCTTATATTATTAAATGCACAAATATAACAGGAAGCACACTAAATATGTAAAATATTTAATTTTCTTTGTAGAAGTTGCTTTATTAAAAGGTCACTTAAACGTAATTTTTGAAATTTTATATCTTAAATGATTGCGATAAAGATGATGGTCTTTTTTCTCTCTTCAATCAAAAGTGAATATATCAGGAAAAGTACAAAACAGAAATCCTAATGTATATTTAATGCAAACAGAAAATACCTTAGGCTGAGTGAATCTTTGAGAGAAAGAGCTATTAATCAAGAGGGGAAACATAAACAATGTATGAAATTGCTCTCGCAAACGTTACCTAGGCTGCAGAGCATGGAAAAACCACTTACCAAGAAGCTGACTGTGATAAGTTACACTGTGAGAGAAACCTTCTCCCAAAAACACACAACAGATTCTTTCCTGGAATTGAAAAAAGAGTAGAGATGCTATCAGGCAGGAGCTACTCCACTCTTGTTTTGGGAGTGCTGAGATCTTGAAGAGTGGTTTGACACAATGCTTATTTTTAGTATCCATCTCTCATTTTATGCTTTTTGGTTTTTTTTTGTGCAAGGTCTCCCTATGCATGCAGCCCACATTCATAGTGATCTTCCTGCTTTTTGCCTCCCATGTGCTGGGATTACAGGCGCGCGCCACCACTCCCGGATTGCATGGCTGGCTCAGCGCACCCGAAGGCGGGGCCAGCGCGGCTTGGGGAACCAAGGATCGAACACTGATCCTGGCGCTTACCTAACCAAGCGCTTAGTCCGCTGAGCTATACCGCCGGCCCTCATCTCTCATTTTATAAAGTACAGGCTTGTTTTTCTCTGCATCACTGGCAATATTGCGGTACCAATTCCAGATTTCTGGGGAGAACTGATTGCTAAAATAATTTTCTAGCATACAAAGCAATGTACTAGGGATCTTTTTCAGGCTGGATCATGATTTGAACCATCATGCCACATTCTAATATACTGAGTCAAATTAAATAAACATCATTTTAGAATAAACATTGAGGAAAAAAAAAAAGAAATCAAGGTAACAGAATGATACCATGAACAAGAAAAGTAATAAATAAAGGGAAGTT
This sequence comes from Ctenomys sociabilis, assembly GCA_004027165.1. Taxonomy (NCBI): domain Eukaryota; kingdom Metazoa; phylum Chordata; class Mammalia; order Rodentia; family Ctenomyidae; genus Ctenomys; species Ctenomys sociabilis. Next base: position 10,054 of record PVKA01051337.1, read on the forward strand.
AAAAATAAAACTCCCAAGAAGGACATCATACCACACACCTATAATCCCACCACTTGAGAAGCTGAGGCAGGAGGATTGCTATAAGTATTATGCCAGGTGAGGGTGCACAAAGTTCGAGCCAGCCCGAACCACAAACATCTCAAACAAACAAATGAGCAAAAGATAATATCCATAAATTTTAATAGAAAGTAAATCAAATCATGACCATATATATTGTTAGGAATTATTGACCTGAATCCCTGACATAGTGTTTCACAAACTTGAAGATTATAAGAAAACAATTGGTATCAAAATGTGAGGCTATTGGCCAAATGTGATTTTTCAGACCTGTAATCTCAGTAAGAGAACAAGTTCAGGCCAACCTGGACTACACAGGGACACCCTGTCTCACATACATGCATACATACATATGTACATATGTACACAGGTACAAACATGTATAAAAATGAAAGACAGAAATAAATGGTGATAAGAAGTAGAAAAAATTGTAGTAAATTAAATAGCTCATATAAAGACGAAATTTAAACACTTGAAATTTAGGTAATTAAATTGGAGAATAAAAGTAAGAGGATTTATGCCATAAACAAATTATGACAAAATTAGTGTGTACATGATAGATAGGAAGACTAAGTCAATAATATAGCTATGAATCTGATTAATTTCCCTGGAAAATCTGAAGGAAATAATGGACTGGAAAAAAATGACATTAAGAAACAACTCACGGAATTGAAATCCACTAATAAAGAACAATTAATTGGATGTAGCAATTAATATGCTATGTGATTTATAACATCTCATGGGGGGATAGTTACACACAGGGACCTCTAAAGTGCAATGTGGTTGTTTATCACTGAACTTCAGATACACTGATTAAACATGGAGAAACTCTGCCATCATGAATAAGAAGGAAAAATGGGGTTCTGCTTGAAATTTTAATGTTAATGCTGCTAGATAAATGTATGCAAAGGTTTTAATTAAAGAAAGCAAGGCATGACGATCTCTCTCTCTGTCTCTCTCTCTCTTTATATTTTAGGTAAGGATCGAAAGGGTGTTTAGGGTCTCACTACTAGATTGGACTGGTAGCAGTCCACCTGTTTACAGCCTCCCAAAAGGTGCGATTACAAACTTGTGCCACCACTCCCAGTCTCAAGTGTCATCTCAGTGAGTCCTGGGGGCGGGGGCAGCACTGCAGGCCTGGGAATCAAACCCTGGCCACTGTGTCTTCTTGCATGTGCTTTAATCCACTGAGCTATTTGGCCATCCCATGAGAGTCTCTTAAAGACTGTAACCTATTGAAATGTGCAAGTTTAGTAAATTTTGTTTCCAAGTTTCCTGTGTAATGGAATAAAACATAAAATCTACAAAACAATAAATAATAAAATCTTATCAAAATTTGAAATACAGGTTCTAACATATTTGATAATATGATTAGGTATAATAAAATCTATTTAAAATTTAGTTAGAATGTTATATTTAGGATTTTGATCAGGGCTGGAGATATAACTTTAGGAGTACAGCTCTTTCTTATACTACTGAGGAACAGGGATTTAATTCCCATTATAGAGAAAAAAAAATTGTAAGAATAGACATAAGTAAAGTAAACAGAGGCTGGGAAGATAGCTCAGTGGTCTAAGCACCTGCCTGGAAAGCACAGGGACCCAATTTCCAGGTATGCTGTGCTAACCATCAAAACTGGACATGTCTTTGCATGCCTGTAATCCCAGTATGAGGAGGCTGAGACAGGAGGATAACTAATAGTCTGATCTGTGTAGTGAGACCGGTACCAAATAAATAAATAAAAGATTAAAAATGAAAATAAAACTGATTAAGTGGAAAGAGCCATTAGTATTTTTGCATATATAAAAAATGTAAATGCTAAATAGTATCAATATTAGTGTAATAAAAATATACAATGAATAATTTATTTATAGTATTATATTAGCAATAAGAATGCAATCATCAAACATAGCACATAACTTCTTTTAGTATCATAATTCTAAGTACTAATTCAAATTTATTAAAACTTAAAATAAGCTATACATCACCATTTTTAAATTTATTTATTTATTTTTTATTTTATTGAACTACAAATGTCAATCAGACAGTTTCAAGACACCTTAACAATACAGATTCAATAAATTAATACATTGCAAACTGTTTTCATAATGTTTTGGTATTGTA
>PVKA01051338.1:0-12246 GCA_004027165.1 Ctenomys sociabilis
ATAATATATAGATTATACATAATTTTCTCCTTTCCTTCACCCCATTTTTATTAGATTTCTAATTGCTGTTTTTGTTGCTATATTGGGGGAGTTTTTTTAATTCCTTAAATATTTTGGATATTAAAACCACATCACAGAAACAATTTTAAAATATTTTCTTCACTTGTATAGATTGTTTTCTCTCCACTTTATTAGTTCTTTCCTTTACTATATGGAAACCTCTGATTTGTTCATCTCTTGGAGTACCAAAGGATAAACAATAATGTAGAGCATTATTTTGGAGAAATAAAGCACCCTATTGTTGGGAAGTATTCAATTTATCTATGCCATACCCTATTTACCCTATTTACAACACCCAGCATTCTTTGGGCATCAATTCCTTGTTCAATGAAATGTAGGACTGCTCAGATTTTCTCTGTACACTCTAACATCTTGATAATTCCCTGACAGTTATATGCTGTAACCTTATAGTCAACAAGTTTCTTTAAATTACCCAAACACACACACACACACACACACACACACACACACACCTTCATTACAATTGACATGCTATTCATTCTTCTTTGGGCCAAATGAAGAGAAAAAGAACAGAAGTCAACCACAGCATATAAATGAAAGAGTTATCAGTAATTCTTGTATACTGCAGCTGCTTGAGGAGCCATAGGGCAAAGGCATTTATATGGAAGATAAGTTCATTGTGTTGAACAAATTAATGCTAGATTGTGAATTAAATGGCATGTCTTTGGACAGCTAATTAGCTTTGTGCTGCTCAATTAAGTTTTGAAAGGACATGTTATGTTTCTTGATGGGATACAGAATATACTTCAAGGCTAGTGCTGCTCTGGATAATTTCAATTTCAAACCCAGTGGAAAGGACCAACAAGAAGCAAAGGTTTTGTAAAATCCAAACAATTCAGATTATACAAAGAGCTCAACTTTCAAAACATAAATAGCAAAACTATATATTTTATTTTGACTCATATCTGGAAATCTCTGCCAACTAACAAATAAGAAATTAAAGATAACATTATTTTTCATAGTATCATTCACAGTTTGAGCACATAATTCAAAAGTAAGGAACAATAGGAAACTCAAATGAGCTTCTCCATATGTGTATAGTTTATAAGATGAAATCGCAAATGTCCTTTCTTCCATAAAATATAGAATAAGTGTTCCTGATGCAGAATGCTTGGGCTTTGGAATTTTAAAAAGATGTTAAACAGAACATGGTGCTGACTCAGAAATGTTCAGCATCTTTGGATTTTCTCCCCTACTGAAAGGAGCTAAGATTCTTACCTCACAGAGATGTGATGAAGACTGCAATAAAGAAAGTGTGGACCAGCCTCATTAAATCCAATGTCCCTTGGTGTCCCTTGTCTGTCCACATCAGTTATGATTGACTTCAACTTTTGTCAACATTTTCTTTGTTTAAGGCAAAGAGTATCCAGTGACTAAGAACACCTCTTTTGGATGCATTGCCACTGGATGCTGTGCTAAATAATATTTTGAAAGTTCTAGATGCAATATGCCACTTACGCTACTGTAGAAATAAGTACAAGATCAGTAACATAATCTGCTTCCATAAGACTGAGGATGTTTCTTCTTCTATAAAAATCTATCATGGCTGAGAATGAAAAGTCCAGCTCACTCAACAGTGCTCTGAAAGCAGGATCTGCCCTTCTCCATGCGTCTACTTAACAAGACAGATGATAAAAGGAGGAAGGGAAGAGGAAAGTGACAGGGAGGAAAGAGAGCAAACAGGCAGAATCCAGACCTAGAGCTACTCATGGGTTCAAATAGACAGACACACAGTGAGTTACACAGCCAGACAGACAGACAGAGACCTTATCACCATCCTACCACAATCTCCACCACTATCAAAATGTGTGTGATCTTAGTCTAGATATTTCTTGCTAGACTTCAAGCCATGTACTGTTCACTCTTATACTTCCTCAAATGCTCATTTTCTGCACTAAACCTGAACCCACACAATGTATCGTACCTTTGAATCCACAGAGTATATTTTACCCAAACTATCTCATTGTCATTACACCATCCATTTTGAGAACTCAGAACTGAATATTTGCCTTGTCCCATACATCAAATTCTTGTTTCTATTTTCTCCTAACTGGCCATATATACAACTTCTTCTATCTACTAGAGAACAGGCATTTCCTTTGGGGACTTTCTCCCAGGAGGTATAAAGCCCACTCTTTTTCCACTTAGGCAGTCTTTCTTTCTCAGAGCTCTTCAACAAATGATGTGTCACACTGGGCTTGCCAATTACACTACCAGAACACTAATCAGTTCTCCACTGAAAAACAATGACTTCTAGCAGGTCATAGTCAAATGAAGCTCTCTAGTTTCTCTACTATTGCTGGTAATAATAGCAACATTTCAAACAGGTGCAGAAGTTGACTCTGGGGGATAGATTCCTGATAAGATATCTTCAGATGTTAATTAGCAAATGCAACTCCACATCCTACAGTACATGGAAAATAATATAACAGTGCTGTTAAGTTTTTCTAATCACACACTGTGACTTTAGAGATTTATATAATTCATCTAAAACATGGAAATGTAAAAAGACAAAGAGTGGAGCATTGCCTACACTCATACAAATAGTTGAAAAACAGCAATGAATCTTCTTAAAAAGAAAAAAATAGCATGATCCAACTGAGTCCATTTGTTACTCACTGCAGCAGCAAGGTCCCCAGAGGGAGATACAGGCCCCTTCGAAGAGCACCCAAACGAATGCTCTCAGCATCCCAGACTGTTTCCATGGACACAAGAGTTGTTTTTGCAAAATCACAAGCATGTGTAATCTACCTAAATATATTACAGGGAATATATTATAATATAATTTTTTACATTGAGCCTTCAATGTAATCCACTTCCTCAAGAATGAGCTAATGGACTAGTTAATTGTAAATTTTGTGAAGGAGGGAAGGAAGGAAGTGCACTATTTTGTAAATATAAAGTATTACTTTAGTGGCAAATGTACTTGCATTTTCAAAACCAATTCTTATCTTTGGACTAAGCCATCACAGTTCGAACTTCAGACATGGTAGTAGAATAACCTAAAGGCTATTTCTTGATTGTAGTGCAAAAACGATTTTTCTCTGCCCTTCCAATCAGATACCATGATTGGTTTCTTTACCCACATAAAGGAATAGTCCTGCTTCCAAAGGATGAATAATTGAGAAGAATAAAATGCTTTCCTTACAAGAAGTCACAAAACTAACCAGCTTTGCCCTCCCATCATTTCCCCTCCTTCATTCCACTATAATTTATAAAAATGATTTAAAACTCTGGGCTTCAGTGAATACTGTAAAATCCGGTCTGCAATTAGTTCTGTATATTTAAGATTTCCTTCATCCCAGCATGTTATAATTCTTTGGAAAGTAAGCTAAGCCTAGAAAAAGATGTGAATCTGCAAACTTCCATTTTTAGAGAAATTGACTTATAAAAGAAAAGGATTGCCTAAGTTGAAAACTCTGCATTATAAACCTTGATGAGATTGGCACAGGAAGCTCCAGCCAAATTCAGGTTCTCAGTATTTGAGATCAACTTGTGTTACCACCAAATGCCATCCACTGCCAAGGTTCTTTCACAGACCTTAGACCAGCTGTCTTGGAAGACTAGTTTTGCATAATCTGAGATGTAACAGAATTGAGGATAAAGTTCTGAAGTTCAGGTCTACAAAACAATCCTTACTAACTGACTTCAAAAGTCACTATGTCTCCATTCTTCTGACCTCTGCCATCCTTTTCTTAGCACATCTCTTGCCACTTAACATTTCACATCAAACATTCTTAGGGCTGAATAAACCCATATAACCCTGAGGCCTGCTACTCCAGCATCTTGTCCAGCCCTTTAGAGATTTATTAGAAAACCATCTGTCCTCTGCCACAACATTCTGTTTTGGTGATTGATGATATGAGTGAAAGATGATTAAACCTTCTCAAACCTGGAGCTTTTAATACACTAGTAGTCATCTCTTCAAATAAATCACATATGTATAATAAGTTAAGTGTGTTTTCAAAATTACAAAGGAAGTCAAAGTCTATTTAAGAGTACTCATCAAAACTGTGATTTATCCTGGTTATCAGAACAGAAGGGAGGGTGGCATGCAGAGCCTGCTTCTGGAGTGTCTTTTTGTTCCGTGTTGATGATCGGTCTATTTCAATGAACATAATCTTACTGGGTGAGAAAACAGCTAAATCTGGTTGCAAGACATAAGTTCCATTCTGAGTTATGATAGTGGCTTTCATGTTCACATGTGAAAGGACAAAGAAACAAAAAAGTCAGTTTGGGAGACACAAGGCAGCAAATAGTCCCCGAGCAAGTCTAATTGACTGTATTTTCTTGGTTTAATGAGACAAATTGAACATCTAAACTAGATCGTTTGCTTTTATACAGTAAGACTTTTCCATCCAAGTTTCAAACTGTTTTAATAAAAAAAAAAAATGTAGTAAGCCCAATGTTGGTAATACTCCCTAATACAGTATGGAGATTCATAGTTAGAAAACAGAATTTCTGCTCACTTGGAGCAGATAAACAGACATGGACATATAGAACAGTTGTCTCATACATGTTCTCAGTGTCTCTGTAGAGACCGTGCCTCTGAGAATATTTCCCTAGTCCCATCTTAGAGTGACATTTTATCATTCCTGATTTACTTTCTTTTACTCTTTCTTTGTTTCTTTTACATATTTTGGAGAGCCAGGCACTGGGAACATCACATTGACTCAAGCTAGATGAAGTTCATTCCATCTGGGCATCAATGTTTTGATGTGATACAGAATCAAACCAACAGCCCAAGTTATAAAACTGCTGCAAAAGGTGTAATAAGGCACATCATCAACTGGAGATTTTGGTAATGATGTACCAAGGACAGAATCAAACCAACAGCCCAAGTTATAAAACTGCTGCAAAAGGTGTAATAAGGCACATCATCAACTGGAGATTTTGGTAATGATGTACCAAGGAAAGGACGGGACTATAAGGGGAAATAACCACTCACTGTAGAAACTGAAAGGGTAAGGAGTGCTCCCTGCAGAAAGAACCTGAGATACACAGGCCCTGCTTCTGCAAAGGCCATGGTGACCACAGAGAAGAAAAGAGGATTTGTTTGTGGCTGAAGCACAGTGGGAGGAAGATGAGCTGGAGAAGAGGCAGGAACAAAGGTGGAGTACTGCTGATCAGCTTAAGAGTTGGTCATTTTATAAGCAATAGGAAGCCACTAAAGTTTGCTGAAAAGTGGGCATCATGATCTGCCTTTGGTTGTTTAAAGATGAGTATAGGGAAAAGGGGAGATTGGAAGAGGCCCAGAGTGGCTGCTAGCGGATCAGTGAGGAATCATAGTCCAGGCAGAAGATGATGGTAACTTGCAGGAGTAAATGTAGTGAGGGAATGGATAGCTTTGAGGAAATTTCTTTCATCTGTTTCCACTGGCCATCCTGTGCCCCCCATTCTAAACATCTTCACTTTTCTCTGCATTGATTTTCTTGCCTGCTTAATGCTTCCATCTGCAGTAGGACCAGCTTCTATTGTTATGGTTTATGGTAAGGATGCAGTGGATTTTGTGTTATGAATGACTAGTTTCAACTTTCATTATGTTCTTCCCTGCACCATAAAATTTCTGTGGTTCAATCTGTGCTATGGTGGGCCATGTGTGTTGTAAACAGACAGAGGTCACAGAATGAAGCCCAGGGATCCCCAAAACAAAACTACAGATTGCTTAGGGAGACTCCTTCCCTTTTTCTAAGCCAAATTTTAAATCCAGGTGCTAACTGAGCTATTCTGGAAATGAACAGTTGGAAGAAGAAAGGAACTCAGGAAAGGATTTCATCTCTCACAATGCTCTTCTCTGTAAAAGTTTCTGCTGTGCTGCGCAAGTTCCCCTCTCCTAAATGAGCTTTGAGTTGATTTGCGCTTCTTTGCTAAACCTTCTGAAGTTTTACAGATATTTAACATGCCAAGAATAACTTTCTAGACTATATAAAATGAGATAACTCATAACCTCATAATAGTAATATAAGTAAAAAATATTTTAAAAGATTTGTAACTGTGTTACTTTTTATCAAAAAGAATAAAATATAGTAAAAAATAGAAATAATGCGAAATTTAACTAGATAAAATCAAAGGAATTCAACAATGGTTGCTATTCTACATATTGTTAACTTCAAATTAGTTGTTCAGATTACTAGATATAAGCATACAAAATTGATCAAAAATTTGAAAAGAAGAAAGAATAAATGAGCATTAACTGTTCCTTTCAGTGGAAGAGTGGAAATCAGCAGTACAACTATCTAACATATCCTGTGTGTATACATATTTTCTTTTTCCATTTCTTCTTTCTTTTTGTCCTTTTCTTCATCCACATTGTTCCTTGCCCTTGAACAGTCTCTTTCCCTTTCACAGTATCTATTGTACCTTTCAGATTTTTACTCCCTATGGTTCTTACACTAGGGAGATAATACAATGTTTACACATGTGGGTCTGATTTATTTCACTTATGATTATGACTCTAGTTGCATCCGTTTACCTATAAAAGCCTTACTTTGTGGCTGAGTAATAGTCCATGGCATAAAAATATCATCCATTTCATCCATTCCTCAGTTGATGGGCATTGGGGTTGTTTCCAAGATTTAATTCTGAAAATTGTGCCACTATAAACATGCTTGAATGTATATTGCTATAGCATACTTTCAGTTCTCCTACAAAAATACCCAGGAGGGGAACAGCTGGGTTGAATGAGTCCTCTAAACCTAGATTCTGAGGACATTCATACTGATTTCCGTAGTGGCACTCTCCCCAACAGTGGAGAAGTATTCCTCTTTCCCCACAACCTCTCCACACTTTGTTATTGATTGACTTCTTGATGAAAGCTATTCTTCCTGAGGTGAGTTGGAATCTCAGTATTCTTTTAATTTTCATTTCTCAAATGACCAGTAATGTTAAATATCTTTTCACATATTTATTTGCAACTCATATTGCTTCATCTGAGAAGTGTGTATTCAATGCACCGTCAATGTCCATTTTTGGATTGAGTCTTTGAATTTTGAGGGCATAATTTTATTTTTAATTTTCATATGTTTTAAACAGAAGTCCTTTGTCTAAGGGACAGTTAGCTAAAACGTTTTCCAATTCATGGGTTTTCCTTTTATTTTCTTAGTTATTTCTTTTGATGTAAAGAAGCTTTTCAAAAAGATGAGATCCCCATTGTTGATAATTTGAAGTATTTCCCATGCAGTTTTATTTCTTTATGAGCTCTCTGCCTTACCCTTATATCTTCAACATTTCTATCTAATTTCTCCACCAGTAGCTTTAGTGCTTCTGTCTTAATATTTAAACCTTTGATCCATTTTGATTTTAGTTTATGGTGATAGACATTTGTCTAATTTTAGCATTTGGCATGCTAAGAGCCAACTTTCCCAGCACCATTTATTGAACAGACTATCTTTCAGTAAACATGTCTGACCCCTTTGCCAAAGATAAGATGGCTGGCTATATTTGTGTCTTCATCTTCTAATCTGTTACATTGATCCTCAGGTTTTGGTAGTTTGTTTCAAATATCATGCTGATTTTATCAGTAGTTTTATAGCATAATTTAAAGTCAAGGATTGTGATGCCTTCTGCTTTTCCTTTGTTGCCAAAGATTTGTTTTGCTATTCTAGGTCTCCTGTTGTTTGACATGAATTTTTGCAATGTTTTCTGTGTATCTGTGAGGTATGCTAATGATATTTGATTGGGATTACATTAAATCTGTATTGCAATTTGGGGAGTATGGGCATTTTCAAATTATTCTTCTTATCTATGAGCAAAGCAAAGAAAGTTTCTATTTTCTGAAATCCTCTTTGATCTCTTTCCTTCAGGATCTGTAACCTCCTTTGTTAGACTGATTCCTAATTTTTTTAATGTTATTGTGAAAGGCTAGGTTTCCTTACTTTCTTTTTTGGTGTGTCTGTTGTTCATGTACAGAAAAGCTATTGATTTTTGAGTGTTGACTTTGTATCCAGCTATGCTAACAAATTTGGTTATTAGATCTATAAGTCTTTTGATGGAGCTTTGGGGATCTTCTCTGTAGAGTATCATGCCATCTGTGAATAATGATAATTTCATTTCTTCCTTTCCAACCATTATTCCTTTTATTTCTCTTTCTTGTCTAATTGCTTTAGCCATTATTTCCAGAACTATATTGAACAGGACTGTGAGCAGTCCTGTTCATCCTGGACATCCTTGTCTTGTTCCTGATTTTTAAGTGAAGGCTTTCAGTTTCTGATCACTTAGTATGATGTTGGTTGTTGTTTCATCATAGATGATTTACCTCAGATTCAGGTAAAGACCATCTATTCCAATTTTCCATAGAACAGGAATAAGTTTTGCACTTCGTTGAAAGTTTTTTCTGAATCTATTGAAATGATCACATTATTTTTGTCTTTGGATTTCTTGATATGGTGTATTGCATTTATTGATTTGCATATATTAAACCAACCGTGCATTCTTGGGATGAATACTTTGGCCATGTGTATAATCTTTTTGATGATTTACTGATTCTATTTGTTAGCATTTTACTGAGGGTTTTTGCATCTACATTCATTAGGGAGTTTGGCTTGTAGTTCTCTTTTTTGGTTGTGTCTTTCTTTATTTTGGTGTCAGAGAAATATTTGCCTCCAGGAGTGATTTGGGGAGAATTACCTCTCTTTCAATTTTATTGGAGTGTCAAGGAAAAAGTGGTGTCAAATCATCTCTAAACTTCTCATAAAATTTAGCTGTGAATTTATCAGTACATGGGCTTTTCTTTTTACTACATTTTTAATTATATTGTCAATTACATTGACTGTTATTGGGTTATTTGAGAATTTTCTTCATTCAGCTTTGGTAATTTGTATGTATCTTGAAATTTGTCCATTTTTTCTGTGTTTTCTGTCCTGTGAGAGTAAAGATTTTCTAAGTCTGTATTTCTTTTTTTGACACATATTAATTCTGTGACATAATTAAGACAAAAGCTGACATCCTAGAAGTGCCTTGAGAATGAAAAATAACTCTTTCAAGCAACAACAAAATGAAGCAGTTATTGTGTGGCTACTGAGGAGGATGTAATAAGACCTCCTAAAGAACTATAGTCTGACCAAGCACAACTTTCAGACTTCTGCTCCGCCAGCCCCACTCCCAGCACGCTCTAAGACTAAGATTGAGACTGGGCGTGGTGGCACAGCCTGTAATCCAAGCACTTGGAAGGCTATAAGCAGGAGAACCACTGTAAGTCTGATCTACTACTGAAGCCCTGAACACCCTGTAGAAACTTTCCTAAAAAAAAAAAAAAAAAAAAAAACCTCTCACTCTTGAACTGTATCCTATTCCTCTCATAAATTCTCCTTCACAAGGATGCTTGGGTTTCAGATTTATTTCAGAAGGAAATGTATCCATTTCCTTATGAAAACTGTGAAAATAGCAATAGCATTTAAATGTTTCAAGCATGTCCAGCTGCTCCTAACGTCCAGAAATTATGTTCACTGTGTTTCCCTATGTGGCTACTTACCACAACGAAGATGTTTTCTTCCATCAATTATAGACATAAATGTAGATGATAGGTGGTATAAAGCTGGATTTGAAACTTTCCATGTTTACTATCACAGAAGCACAAAATTTTAGAATTAGAAAACCCTAAGGCCAGCGAGATAAGTCAGCGGACTAAGCACCTGCTTTGACATGGTTCAATCCCCAGTCCAGCAAGCTATGCTGGCCCCACCCCTGGGACATGCTAAGCCTGGGACAGTGTCCAGGCCTGGTGGCCCACACCTGTAATTCCAGCAATGGAGAGGCTGAAAACAGGAGGAGCACTATGAGTCTGAGTAGCATAGTGAGACCCTGTACCAACACATAAAAATTAAGCAAGAAAGAAAGAACTCTTAGTGAGCTTCCAGCTAACATTTGACCCCTTTGGCAATATAAAGGAATATTCTCATGCATATCTGTGTGTCCAGAAATGTTGCATAAGTCAACCATTTGGAAAGTAAATGTGTATGCAGTTAAGCAGCTTTTGCTCAAAACAATTGCTCTGTACAGACCATTTATATGGTAAAGGAAAAATAATATAGTGAGTTGACCTTGAAGCTGTAGCTCATTTTGACCCACAACAACTTCAGAGTGATGTTCTACTGACAGATAGCATTTGTCAAAGAACAAATTGACAATCACAGAATATAGATTTGCTGCCACTGAGAGGTGTCAATGAAATGTGTCAAAACTGATTCTCAAAAAAGTGCCAAACAAACACTGGAGAAAGGACAATCTCATCAACAAATGGCTGTGGGAGAACTGAATTCACATGTAGAAAATTGAAATCAGACATTTAACACTCACCCTATACAAAAGTTGAGTTACAGTGGATCATACACCTGAATAGAAAATCTCAAACTTTGAAACTAGAAAAAAACAGAGAAAACAATCCAAGATTTTGACACAGATAATTATTTCCTGAGTGGGACTCCAAGAGTTCATTAAACAAAAACAAGAATTGATATACAGAATTCATAAAACATAAAAACTTTGGCAAAGGAAACAATCAGCAGAGTAGAGATAACCAAACAATGGGGAAAAATATTTATGAACTATTCAAGGATAAATAGAATATACAAAGCACTCAAAAAGCTAACAAAACAAGTAATCCTATCAACAAATGGGAAATGATCCAAACAGACACTTCTCAAAAGAATAAGTACAAATATCCAAGAATTATATGAAAAATGCTGAATGTTTTTAATCATCAGGGAAATGTAAATCAGAACTACAATGAGATTCCATCTCATGTCAATCAGAATGGCTATTATCAATAATAATAGTGATGATAACAATAGCAACCAATGCTGGCAAGAGTTGGGGGAAAGGATGCACTTATTACATGCTATGGGTAAGAATCTTAACGATAGTCAAGACTAAGTATAGTAATATACACTGTAGTATACACTGTTGATAAGAATATAAATTATAGTGAAATCTATGATGGAGCTAATATGGAAAACAGTGCTACTATTCCTCTGAACACTAAAATTAGAACTACTGTATGATCCAGCTATATCATTCCTTGATACATATTCAAAGGAAAGGAAATAAATATACAAAATAGCAACCTCCATACTCATATTTATTGTGGTGCTATTCACAATGAGTAATATGTGGAATAAGCCCAGATTCCTATCAACAGATGATCAATGTAAAGAAGATGTGATAGAGACAGAAATAAAGAGAGAGAGAGAGAGAGAGAGATAATAGAGATAGAGACAGAGACAGAGATACATATATTATTCAGCTATGAAGAATAAAAATCATTTGTGGGAAAATGGATGGAGGCGGAAGACATTTTATTAAGTAAAACAAGTCAGACACAGACATATAAGAACAACATGGTGTCTCTCATATGCAGAAACTAAGAAAGAAAGAACTTGAAGTAGAAGAGAAACTCTCAAGTAAGAGGAAAAGAGGGCTGAGAGGGAAGAATGAAAGAGAGGGTGAGAAAGAGTGTAGATAAGGTAGATCAAGGTACAAAACATGTACGTATGTAAATGGTACAAAAAAGCTAATGGGTGAAATTGTTTTGTGAAAAAATCAATATATTTTTTTCACTTTTAAGAATATGATTACAGGCATCTCATGCCATCAGCTTCCTCCAAAAATGAAGTGGCATCTTCACCCTAATAGTCCCACGCTCTAAAGTAGCTTCACGGAATAGATCATATTCACTTGCATATAACAGACCTCTACTTTCCAAAAAGAAAACATCAGCTGTTACATTGGAGTCAAATGTTGGGCTATTTTCTATGTTTGCACATTTATGAAGGTCTCACCACAGTTTCCGCCTTCCTTCAGTGCTCACCCAGCAGTGCATGGGATGAGATGATAGCTTAGCTGATGATAACAGAACACAGTGACAGCACACTGAAATACTTAAAAGAACTGTGGGGGGACATGATGGAACCTCTTCTAACCTTCCTGTCTGTGTCCACTAACATGCGGGAAGTGGTGTGTATTACATCAATTGATTAACTATAAAGATTAAAATATGTGTGACATTTAAAACTGTCCATTGGCAATCTTCCCAGTATAGGAGGGGAGAGGCGTATGGAGTGTAGCAGTTGTTTATCTTATCCAGAAAACCATGATTTTGGGTGTTACCTTAAAACTAAGAAACATAAACAAAGCCAAAAAAATAGGCTAGACATTTAAAACTATTCAGAG
>PVKA01051339.1:0-12251 GCA_004027165.1 Ctenomys sociabilis
TTTTTTTTTTTTTTTTTTTTTTTTTTTTTTTTTTTTTTTTTTTTTTGTCTTTTTGAGACAGGGTCTCACTGTGCAGTTCAGGCTGGCCTTAAGCTCACTTTGTAGCTCAGGCTGGTCTCGAACTCACAACAATCCTCCTGCCTCAGCCTCCCTAGTGCTGGGATTACAGGCATGCGCCACCACGCCCGGCCTTTCCTTCATTCTTACCCAGCCCTGTCTGGACTACATCATTGCCTCTCAAGAAGAACAGCAAAGGTGAGGATGAAGAATACTGAGGAGGAATCCGTAGATCCACATTCCTGCTGGGCCGCTGACCACGCGTACAAGCACGGGTCTGTCACTCAGTTCTGAGATTCATTTCCTTGGCTTTTTGAAGGATTATTTAGAAAAGTGGTTCTTAAAGTCCCTTCCAACTCAGCTGTGGGACAATCAGGTGGCCCTCACCATTTTTTTTGCATGTGTTTAAATTTTATTTTATTTTGAAGGGTAAAAACAGAAACAAAAACAAATAGAAAAAAGACAGAAATAGAGTAACATGCAACAATACATATGTTATGGATTTTCAAAACAGGAATAGCTAATTAACAATGGTTGTTATATTACCTATTTTTATCATCAAATCTGTTCTTCAAATTAACAAATACAGTTATTCAAGATTGGGGAAATAATTGGATATTATCACTTGCTTTCAAGAAATCTTTTTTTTTTTCCTTGTCCTTTTTGCTTTCATTTATTTTAAAGATTGTATAATAATTGGCAAGACACTAGAAGTGATGGACATTTAGAAGATCAAGATGAGAAGTATTTAACCATGTTTTCTTTATTACATATTGCTGTCCTCAATGTAGTTGCTCAGATGCAGATATCAGGACACAGAGCTAGTCAAGGTAAAAATTGTAAACATTAACTATTTTCAAAAAACTGATGGAAATTATGAGTACAATTATCTCAGCCATTCTGTACATACAGTTGTATGTTTTTCTTCCCTTCCTTTTTTCTTATCTTTTCTCCTTTCATCTTTGTTGTTTAATCCTTAAGTTCAGTTTCTTTTTGAATTACTGCATGTATTATACGTTTCTAGTTTTATGTATTCTTTCAGGCTCTTTTCAGGGAAAAGATATGATATTTTCAGATGTGGGTCTGATTTATTTCATTTATAAGTATAACCTCTAGTTGCATCAACTTACCTATACAGGCTTTAAGTTCGTCCCTTTATAGCTGAGTAGTACTCCATTATGTAAAAATACCACGTCCTTCTCATCCATTCCTACAGTGATGGGCATTTTGGTTGTTTCCAAGATTTAGCTATAATAAATTATGCTTCTATAAGCATGGATGCACATATATCATTATGTCATGATGTTTTTTGTTCTTTTGGGAAAATACACAGAAGGAGGATAGCTGGATTGAATGAGATTTCCAGTCCTAGATTTTTTAGGAGTCACCACACTGATTTTCATAGAGGTTGAGCAAGTCTACATTCCCACCAGCAGTGGAGAAGGGTTTCTTTTTCCCCATGACCTCTACAGCATTTGTTGTTAGTTGATTTCTTTATGATAGCCATTCTTTCTGGGGTGAGATGGTATCTCAATGTGTTTTAATTTGCGTTTCTCGAATGGTCAGTGATGTGGAGCATTTTTTCAGGTATTTACTTGCCATTTGTACTTCTTCCTCTGCAAAGTGTATATTCATCTCACATGCCCATTTTTGGATTCAGTCTTTAAATTTTGGTGGGGGCAAATTTTTTTTAGTTCTTTATATAATTTAAATAGAAGTCCTTTGTCTGAGTGATTGTTGGTTATGAGTTTTTCTCAATTTGTGAGCTGTCTTTTCACTTGCTGGTGATTTCTTTTGATGTACAAAAACTTCTCAATAAGATGAGATCCCAGTTGTTGATTCTTTGCAGTATTTCCCATGCAGTTTGGTTTTTGCTCATGAGCTGTCTGCATACTCCTATGTCTTCAAGAGTTCCTCATACTTTCTCTTCCAGGAGATTTATTGTTTCTGTTGGAATGTTTAGATCTTTAATCCATTTTGACTTTAGTTTAGTACATGGTGATAGACCCAGGTCTAGTTTTGTTTTTGAGCATGTGGAGAGCCAGTTTTTCCAGCATCATTTGTTAAAGAGGCTATCTTTCTTCCAGTGAATATGTTTGGCCACTTTGTCAAAGATAAGATGGCTAAATGTGTTTGTAGTTGTATTTGCACCTTTTAATCTGTTCCACTGATCCTCAGGTCTGTTTTTTTGCCAGTACCATGCTGGTTTTATTATAGCAGTTTAGTAGTATAATTTCAAGTCAGGAATTATAATGCCTCCTGGTTTGCCTTTGTTGCCCAATGTAGGAGTCCCTTCCTGGTTCTCAGCTCAGTCCAAAAAGTCAATATTTGTAATCCTAAAGATACATTATTGGAATCCCAACAAGTTAATTCCAATCAACCACACCCAGTGCAACCCAGGTGAAAGTAAAGACATTAAAATATATTTATAATTTTTTGGGAGACAAGGGGCCCTAAGTCCAGCTATGAAGATGGTTTTCTGGAACAAAGAGGCTGACCTAGGGCCTCACCTGATTTTATTTAGTGAATGGAATGAGTAGCTTGAGGAGGAATGACTGAGAATTGTGGGAAGTAGGTGACTATTGTGAGCTGAGCTAGGTGGGTGGCCTACATTTACCTCTGCCATATGCAGAGAAGATATGTAGAGAAAGTAATCTGTTTTATGCTATTGAGATAGTAGTTATTGTTTTGGGAAGTCTGGTGCTTCAGTTTTGATGTAGTCTTTCAAATCCCAGGAAGTCATAGTCTCTGTCTCAAGCTTTGATTCCAGCTGGCAGCATGGAGCATTGGCTCTTCCTCCTGTCTCGACCCGGCTCACATTAAGAAGCAGCAGGTGTAGGTTACCAGGGAAACACACATGCCACCTTCAAAGACTATCACCAAAGGAGGAGGGAGAAAGAAGAAAGGAGGTAGAGGAAGGGGAGGAAGTGTGGGGGAAGGGTAGGGGAGGAAAAGGGTGGGGAGGGGGAAGGAAAAGCGGGGAAGATAGAAGAAAAGGAAGAGGAAGGAGAGAGGAAAGGATGAAGGGATAGGGATACAAGTTCATTTGGTTGGGAAGTAAAAGAAGACACCTAGAGAGAAAAATCAGAAATGCCTGGAGAGCTCTTACCTCTGCTTCAGCGCTGGCTGTAGAGGCAGTCGGAGAACTGCACACCTGGGCCAAGCCGGGCTGGGTTCCTGCTGGAGAAGGCTAAGGCCTGCAAGAAGCGCGCAGGTGAAGACAGCCATGTAGGCAGGAACACATTTCTGCCAAAATAATTTATATTAAGAATTTACAACTTAACTTCTCTTTCTAAACCATCTGTGGGCAGATTACTTCAAAGCTGCAGGGTTCTCCCCAGAAGCAATTTACTTCAAATTTGCATAGCTTAAAGTTTCTTGGGCAGCTTCCCCCAAAGAAAAGTCAGCCATAATTTTCCATGCATGTGTCTGGTAATATGAATAACTGGTTAGAAGACAACACTACGTATTACAACAGCCAGGGTGAAATTCATATTACTTTGTTAAGTGAAATTCTGTATCACTTATAATTTTTTGTTTCAATTCT
Organism: Ctenomys sociabilis; assembly: GCA_004027165.1. NCBI lineage: Eukaryota > Metazoa > Chordata > Mammalia > Rodentia > Ctenomyidae > Ctenomys > Ctenomys sociabilis. The sequence continues at coordinate 3,605 of PVKA01051339.1, forward strand.
AATTTGCACTCTCTTTAAAAAAGCCAATCATTTTCATCTCTGTCTCAAATAGCAAACAATGCCACAGCCCAGGCCTCTGCCACCTTACAGTGTGTGGACTTGAACTCCTAAGACCTAATTTTTTTTAAACAGAAGCTGGAAAATTCATTTTAAGAGTAAAATGTATCCATTGATTTCATGTTAAAATATATACAAACTTTACCATTTTTAAGTGTATATTCTGTAACATCAAGTACATTTGAAATCAAATGGGTTGGAAAATCCAGAATTCACTGCAGGTAGTAAAATTAAGTTTGCTTTGTGAAAAAAAAAAAAGACTATCACCAAGTGCCTCAGCTAGACCAATATACATTGCTTAAAGTTGATTGAAAGGATAAACAGAAGTCCTAGCCAGCTCTGTACTTAACAGTATGAGGAAATAGGGTCAGGCTCAGTCAAAATGGAGACAGTCACTCTTCTTTCAAGGAGAGCTGCTCAGGTGGTCCTCCACACCCAAGATTACCTTTGCTATTCTAGGTCTTTTCTGGTTCCAAATAAGTTTTAAGAGTGTTTTCTCTAGATCTGTGAGGCACATTGATTGTATTTAATTGCATTAAATCTGTATAACAGTTTTGGGAGTATGGCAATTTTCATAATGCTGGCTCTTCCTATCCAGCTCACGGTCTCTTTGTCAAAGCTTGGAATGTCCTGAGAGGTTGGCTGCTCCCACCCACCCGAGATCTTCAGGTCAGCCTCCAAGATGAGCATGAGAATGCATTACTTCACAGCAGAGCCATGTCCTGAGAAACATGCTGCTGAGCAAGTTCCCAGATGTATAGACACTATGGAGGGCACTTACCCAGATGGACGGGACACAGGTCGGTCATGCAGCGTGGCCTCTCACTGCAATCAAGCGATGCGGTGGACTTGCTGTTTGTAAGTAGAAATGATGCCCTCCAGAATAGTGGTAACAGTGATACCATTCCTCAGCATATTTCCAGAAACAATTAAAATCAGCATACGATAGTGAGAATTACAAACCCATGTTTATTGCCCTATAATTTTTTGTTTGTTTATTTCTTGAGACAGAGTTTTGCTATGAAGCTCAGGCTGGCCTTGAACTCACCTAGTAGCCCAGGCTGGCCTCAAACTCACAGAAATCCTCCTGCCCCAGCCTCCAAGTGCTGGGATTACAGGCATGCACCACCACACCCGCCTACTGCACCATAATTGACAAATAGGTAACTTAGAGAGATAGCCTGGGTACCCACCAACAATTGAATAGATTTTTTTTTTTTGGTCTTTTTTGAGACAGGGTCTCACTGTGCAGTTCAGGCTGGCCTTAAGCTCACTTTGTAGCTCAGGCTGGTCTCGAACTCACAACAATCCTCCTGCCTCAGCCTCCCTAGTGCTGGGATTACAGACATGCGCCACCATGCCCGGCTGAATAGATTTTTTTAAATGTGGCATTTATACAGGACAGAATGCTATCCAGCTGGAAGGATGCATGAAATCCTGTCATGTGCAGGACAATGGATCAAGCTGGCAATTATCACAGGAAGGGACACAAGCTCAGCAAATACTATCTTCTCTCAGGTGTGAAGCCTAAAAATTAAAAAACAAGATAACAGAAAAGTTGAAAGGAGGCTACTAGAAAAGAGAAAATCATAGAGGAGGAAAGGAAGAAAAGGAGAGTGTGGTCACAAAGGAGGGTAAAAGGTCAGCTACGTATGTTATGTGCTCGTACGAATCCTGTATAACTACCACGCAGGCATAAAAATTTTACAAAGCATGGGATAGTAAGTACATAAATAGTTCCATGGTGTTTATTATCTTCATCAAGTATTATGTACTCTACATAATTTCATGTACTGTACCTTTATATAACTGGTAGAGTAGTAGACTTCACGCTAGTGTCAGTTCCAACATGAGTAATGCTGCACTACGACACTGCGATAGCTACAGTGTCACCTAGAGATAGGGATTTTTCAGCTCAGCACAATCTTAGGGGGCCATGCCATTTCTGGGGCCCACGGCCAGCCAGGTCTGGTTTAGTACCATTAGCATGCATCTACATTGTATGCATTTTAAAACACTGTTCTATTTTAAGGTTCTGATTTCTATCTTACAAAGCACTTGCCTCCCTTTCTCAGCCCATGTGGTTTAGATGATACTGCCTCCTTCCTCCTGGCAGGCCAACCAGACATTCCACAGTTTTGGCCACTGAGTGGGGTTGGTCAGGATGAATCCCGGCTTGAGTTTGTTCAATGCAAATATATCTTCCAAGTTGTGAGAACTGAGAAGACTTGAATCAAGAGTGTATAAGCTGATCAAGTCTCCAGAGCTATTAATTTATAAGAAGTGAGAGGGAGAAAGAACTAAGTTAACACTTTGGGGTTGTAATTAAGAAAACTGATACAGTTTCAGAGAGAGAGAGGGACAGAGACAGACACAGAGAAAGACAGGGGCAGAGAGAGAGATACAAGACAGAGAATCTATAGATACAAGCAACCTTAAAAAACTGTTAACTTACAACATATGGAACATATTAAAATAATTCAAATATATATATAATATATGATATGAACTGATGAAATATTTGGCAATATGAAAGAATTTTTATTAACATTTTAGGTGTGATGATGATATTGGAGATTTTTTCAAAAATCTTTATGCATTACAAATACATAATGAGGGCCTTCAGGAAGATGGTGGAGTGGCAAGCAGCAGAGAAAGCCACTCTGAGAATAGCCATCCAGATGCTGGAACATAGCAATGGGAGGAAGACAGAAGTGCGTCCCCCTGGACCCAGGAAAGATCTGAAGCAAGGATAGAAGCCCACAGGATGAACAAAGACAAACTTGAATGAAGAAGACCAAGGTAGCTGCTGCGCCTTCTCCCCACAGCAGGACTCACTGCACGGGAGAAGCAGCTCAAGCCTGAAGGTGCACGGTGACTGCTGGCCACCCAGAAGCCTCCGCAGAGGGACACAGCAGTGGAAGGGAACAACAGACCTGAAGGACAGCCCGAGCTGGGGGTGAGTGCTGTGGGCTTTGACTTCCTGCAGGAGAAAGCAATGGCCTGGAGCCACCTCGGAGAGTGACCAAGGGAGCCCAGTGCTCAGAACTGCATCCATCCACAACTCCCAGATGAGCTTAGCCCCACAGAAGGTGTTCAGACAGCAAGGGGCTGAGTGGGTCTGGTCCCCAGCCCAAACTTCAGGGCCAGAAACCAGCCCAAACCTCAGGGGAAATAAAGACACAGGCTCGCTGAGGTTATCCACTACCTCACCCTAAAGCTACTGCTGGCTTGCTGGGATAAATCAGTGTTTATCTGGACCCAGTCTCCAGATGTTCTCTACCAGTGACAGTAGAGACAAACCTAGAAGTGGAAGTGGACCTTTTCATTATTTGATTTTTTTTTTTTTTTTAATATATGTGGTACAGAGTCTCACTATGCAGCTCAGACTCATAACGATCCACCTGTTTCAGCCTCCCCAGTGCTGGGACTGCAGGCGTGCACCACCACACCCAGTGGCTGGCTCAGTGTGCCCAGGATGAGGATAGTGCTGATTTGTGCAAGGGTCACACCCCACCGTCACACCCTAGTCCCTGCACTTGCCTAAGAAGGCACCACTGAGCTATCTCACCAGCCTGACCTTGTTTTTATGAGGGTGAATGTGGTTTCTAGCTTCTTTGTGGCTGTTTTGTTCTGCTCCTCCTTTTATTCCTTCTGTACCAGTGTAACATAAAATGTTCTGCCAGGCTAGTATACTTCACTTTGCTCGTTGCTCAGGTGACAGTCCCTGTTCCACTTGTAGCCGCTTCTGTGTCCAGATGGTTGGTCACTGTAATGCACAGCTGCTCACTATGACATACGGTGCATAAATGAATCTCCAGTCGACAGACCACCCTACTTCTGTGTTTCTGGCTTGCTTACCTCATATAAGCCCTAGACTGTCGGGGATCAGGGCCCAGCACTCTGGGAACAATCCCAGTTGGTGCCACTAGGTGCTGTTTTGGCATTCTACTTGCCATTGCATCAACCTCTGAACATTTTGGTGATCCCCTCTGCCCTCCAGCCTTGCTTCTGATCTCTTCTCTTCTATTTCTCTGTTTTTTTTTTTTTTTTTTGAACCACTTTTAAAATTCACCCCTGAGGGTAAAATTGGCATTTTGAATTCTACGTACTACATATAACCTTCTGGCTTATTTTAGCTTTTGTTGTATACCCATAAATCTAGTTCATATGGTTAAAAGTGGCAAATTAGTGATTATCTCAGTGTGTCATTTGCAAGACTGTGTTTGATGCCATTGTTACAGCTGATTGTACCACTTTAGCCAAAGTAACATAATTGTTCCAACGAGCTATTCTTCCTGGTACACAAAGACTGAGATTGCCTAAGGGTCATAGAAAATACTGTGGGCCCCTCCCAAAGAATCAGGGGCTGGGTCATGTAGGCAGCAGCTTCTCAGCCCTAGCAAATTGAAGAGGTAGGACCTTGCAGCAGACTCAAAACCCAAATACCACCTACACCTGGAAGATACATCTGAGAATTAATCATTTCCTAAGGGTCTGGATACTAGCAATAAAGCAACTCAGCATAGGCAATTAGCCAGTGTCAATCCAGGAATTAAAGTTAAAAAAAAAAAGAAAGAAAGAAAATGGAAGAAAGAGAAAGAGAGATGAGAAGACACTTCTTCCATTTCCAGACATCCAATTCACCAAAGGCAAACCCAGGGGCAATGAGGTGGAACAATCTGAAAGCCACCAACCTGGAGTCTCTGAAGTGATAACAACAAAGCAAATGAACGAGACTCTAAAAAAAAATAAAAAAGAAATAATTTGTCAGATAACTACAGAGATGATGAGCACAATGAAGACCATGTTTAGTAACTCTAGAGCAGATACAAATTTAAAAAATAGAGGAATTAAAGAAAATGATAGAAAAAAATAAATGCCCAACATAGGAAAGAAATGGAATCCACAGAACAGATTCAAACAGATATCCAGAATAAAAATTTCACTGCACGTATCTGTAGCAGAGTAAGCCAGTGTGAGGACAGAATCCCAGCTACAGAAGACAATTTGTGTACTGAGTGTGAAAAGGAAAAAGATTTCTTAAAAGTAGCAAAGGATCACAAGAAATCAATACAGTAGATGCTACAATGCAGTCAGTAAAAAAGCAGGAGATCGCACAAATGGTATAAAGAAATCTTCTCACAGATGTCACAGCACAAGACCTCCCCTGGCAGACAAAATGAACTTGCATTGTTGTAGTCTGAGGTTTTCCAAGGGGAACAATACAATACAAGGTACATCTTTTATGAGATTATTTATAAAAGTCACCCAAAGAATCACACACAAAAAGAGTGCAGGAAATCTGTCCACACACTAAAGACTCCTGCTGAGGGCCTGGATCCCATGGCTGTGTCCTTCATGGGTCCAGCTGAAGGCTGAGAGCTTGTAACACACCTCCCACAAAGTCCAGTGGGACACGACAACGTCTAATGCAGATGTGTTTCATGGATCAGAAAGCACAGAAAGTCTGTGCTGGCAGGATGAAGGGTCAGCACCAGCAGGCTGAGAGTTCTGCACTGGAGCTGGGAAGCATCGTCCAAAGCAGAACCAGAGCTTCCTCCATGCAGTGCCACAGCCATCCTCAGCTACAGTGAAGCCCTGCACTTCTCCAGGAAGGAGGAAAGCCGAGTTCCCATCAGGAAAGCCAACGTGACAAATCTTCTCCAGGAGACCAAGCAGCGCACCATCTCCACTGCTAGAGCCAGGAAACTATGCTCAAGGTGAGGACCAGAGCTCCCCGAAAGTGCCCCGTGGCCATTCTCAGCAGCAGTGAGGTCCTGAGCTCCTTTGATGATGATAACAGCCGAGTTCATCAGGAAAGCCAGCACGATGAGGCCCTCCAGGAGAGCTAACAGTTCCCTACAGCTCCCATGGCAGCTCCCCGTGGCTTCCTATGCTACCGACAACAATCTTCCCATAAATGTCAAATCAGATTACAGTGATTCCTTTTAATATAATGGGAGATGCCTTTGATTATGTCTAGGAATAATTTTAAGGACATTGAAATATGTTTATTATTATTGATTCATTACTAGCCCAAATAGTCAAATATAATATCTCAAAATAAACAAAATATGTTACATAAAATATTGAATTTATTTCTAAATAAGCCCAATTACCCTGACTCTACTGAAGGTCATACACCACGGGATATTTCAGCATACTATTCATACCACATGTTCGAGAATAAGGTGGAAGATCGGCTTAGCCACGTAATAACTGTGACCTATGAAAAATTACCTTACCTATATTTTCTAATCTCCTAAATGGTGATCAGGATGCTATTTATTGTATAGGCTGTAAGAATGAACTAAATTGATTGGTTTAGAACACCTACCACACTGCTGCCACCTCTGTAGCACTTAGTACATGTTTGCTGATGTTGTTCCCAGTAGATAATAAGCGGTGAATATTTGTTGCCTGGAAATATCACCCTTCGTATGCAGTATGCCTAGTTTTCCAAAGGGCCACTGCAGCCCTATTTCATTTTGTTCTTGTAGTAAGAATCAGACAGCAAAGTGCAAATAAATAAAATAGTTTTGGATTCTGAGCAGAAAGCATATAATAAATAACAGTGAATCCAAAAAGAAGAATCAGACAGTCTGATGGGCCTGGGAGGTAGCTCAACAACTTAAGCGCCTGCCTAGCATGCACAAGGTCCCATGTTCAAACCCCAATAGCCGCACAAAAATAAAATAAAAAAAGACTCAGACTGTCTGAAGAAGACTCTCTGAAGAGAAGCCTCCTCAGCTCTCCTGGGTGACCACAGGACTGCCCCTCTGCCTCGGCCTCCTTACCTCCACTGCCAACTCTGCTCACTAGAAGCAATGACCATCACACATGGCGACCGTTCCCCGCTCCAATCGGATCCGAACATCTGGCCCATCCCGGCTCCAATTCCCAGGACTGTGGAGACAAGGGCTCGTGGGCAGAGACCCGGGTGCGCCGACGCCCTTTGGAGCACCTGGGGCAGCTGATAACCCCTGCTCACACCCTCTCCTGGGAACGTCTCTCCTGTGGCCTGCCTCTGTCTGGACATCGCAGAGGAACAGTGTCCTGACAGACCTCCAGCCGCCAGCTGTCCAGACGCGGAGGAGCTTCACTGGCATCTTCTCATTAGCAATCTATTTGCATGCAAATAAACAGCTTGCCTCTGTGGGTTGCGCACCACCAGAAATAATAGCAGCTCTTGTCTTCTGAATCCGTGAAGTTTTGATGGGTGAGGGTTGAAAGTGACTTTTGAGAGTAAAAAACGAAGTTTCTCCATTTTAAAGAGGAGAAAAGTGGAGCAGAAGGAGACCTAAGGATTTCCCAAGGGACAATGCGATCAGCCACAACTTCACACTGTCCCAGCTCCCTCACTCACCCATGGCCCGCTTTATCCACGCTGCATCACCATGTGCCACTCTGTGTGCAGGAGATGGCAGAGGACCCATCGGGCTTCCCAAAGAGGACACTGTGCTCAGTTAGAAATGAGGTTCACTCATCCAAGAACTTCTACTTTTTTAAGTAAATGTTCACACCAAAAGTGTTCATCTTTATTTAGTGAACAGCCTCAATCAACTATTACTCAAAGTACAAATATTATCAATGAAAGTTCAATAAATATTTTAATATAAAAGCAGAAGGAAATTCATAATAAAAGTGATTAGATGGGAAAGGCTATTAAAGGTCAAGGAAAAGTTCAAAGAAGGAAGCTCATTGAAGGTAAGAAGGAAAGGGATAAGAACCACAGCTGTATAACAAATTTTTTTTTAATTTTTAAAAATACTATAAATGAGCCCCACTATGTCTTTCTTGAAAAAGTGTAAATAAAATTCACAGCCCATGTCCACTTCTGCCAGCAGGACGGAAGTATGCCCCAAGCCCAGAGCCTAGAAAGTTGCCACAGAGAGAGACGGCAAAGCTTCCCCGCTTGTCTTACAGAGCAGGAAGAGGCAGGTTATGGTGGTGCGCACCTATAATCCCAGCACTTAGAAGGCTGAGGCAGGAGGATCACCACCAGTTCAGTGCCAGCCCAGGATTAGTGATACTCTGCCTCAAAAAAAATTTTTTTAATTTCAGAAAAAAAAGAAGAGGAAGAAAGCAGATGAGGTGTCCCCAAGGCCAAAGGAAATAAAAACAAGATGAGCTTGAATGGGTGAGTCTGCACTGCCAGGGTGCAGTTCGACAAGTTCTGCAGAAACGGGACCAGCTGTAAGGCCCAGAGCCTGCTCTCCCCAGGCTCTGAGCCACTGGGTGGTCCCACATCAAATGTCTGGGAATTAACTCCAGGGCAAGGCAGCGTCTGTTGGCATGCGGGCTTGGAGTGGGCAAGGTCTAGGAGCTGCCGCAGAGGCACAGCAGATCCCGAGCCAGGGTGCGCAGACCTGTGACCTCGCAGGCACCCAGTCTGTTCATTGATGTGTGTCAGGATTATCAAACACCTTGTGCAAAGTGAAGAATGCCACTGTGGGAGACTGAGGCAGGAGAATATCAAGGTCAAGCTCAGCCTGGATGATTTAGCAAGACCTTGACTCTAAATAAAAATATAAAAAGAGCTGGGTTATAGCTCAGTGTGAAGGCCTTTGGTTCAATTCCCAGTCTC
>PVKA01051340.1:0-12251 GCA_004027165.1 Ctenomys sociabilis
TTTTTTTTGCCACTGGGGATTGAACTGAAGACCTTGTGCTTGCCAGGCAGACGCGTATGCCTCTGTACAATCTCCCCTGTTCGTGCCGCTTAGGTCTTACAGCGCCCTATGCTGAGCTCCTTAGCGGCAGAGCCCTTGATCTGGCATGAGAGCATTGCCCATACACACCTCATTCCAGGATTCTCAGCAAAACTCAGCTGACCCTAGCTGTCTCTCTCTGGTTCCTATTTATTTATCGGTACGGGGGATTGAACTCTGGACCTTACACTTGCCAGGAGGCGCTTATTGCTGAGCTATACCCCCCCCCCCCGACCCTTGTTCCTCTTGTTTAATCCCAGGATGCTGCAGAAGAGGAATAGGTTGCACGGAATGAATGGGGGCGTGGCTAATGGAACCCCTAGGCAACAGAGGGGCGTAGCCAACCCAGCCCAGGCTCCCCCTGGTGGGCGTGGCCGCTGGGCGCCCTTGGTTCCTGTGGGCTTGCCTCGCAGGGAATTCCTAAAACGCAGACAATCGAGTTTATTCCACAGTCGCCCAACTTGAGTCACATCTGTTTCATCGGCTCTTTCTTCTTGAACCCCCACTTCCCACGGGAAGACTGTTTCAGGCAGAATTTCAAAGTTTTATGGCAACTTTTACAGAAATCACAGAGAACAGACGGTGGCTGATGCCGATGGCGGGGAGCGAAGGGGCGTGGTAAGGGGGCCAGGTATGGGGCGAATACACAACTAACTGGACGATAGAATGCAAGACACCTGTAGAAAGCAGGTGGTTATGGGGGTGGCAAGGTCGCCCAGAGGTTGCGAGGAGTGGGCAGCGCTCCCCGCTCCCCAGTTGTGTCTTTAGGCAGGAAACATTAACAGTAAGAAAATGCAGACGGCCTACCGGCAGACGGTGGCCTCCAAAGTTAAAAATGCTCACCCAGACCCAAGCCCGCCCCCCACCCCCGCCCCCCGACAGGCAGAGATGTGGCAGCATTTGCTGGCTTGTAGCGTTGGTCCTCGGGGACCCTCGGGCTCCTTCTCGAGGGTCCTGCCTGGGTTGGCTGGCACTGAGGGCGAAATGAACCTCCGAGGCTGCCCGGGGGAGACTCCCTGGTGTCTCCCCACAGCCGGTCCACAAGGCTGAGGGAGTCTGCTGCCCTCTCGAGAGCAAAGTCTGTCACCCCTTCCCACCACATGCACCCACCCGCGTCCCCTCCCCGCACACACTATGTACACACACGCACGCACACACACATACGCAGCCCCTCCCTCCAGGCGCGGGGCTCGCAGAGGTAGTGGAGGGCGATAGGGGCGCTGGAATGTGAGAAGTTGCGGGTCCCAAACGTGCCTCCTCCAGCGAGCCTCGGGACCCAACTCCGACTTCTTGAGCCTCCCTCAGCTCGAGTGCAAACATCCGGAGAACAGCGCGTCCTCCCCACACACCCAGACCGTCCTCCTCGGGCCTGGGCGGAGCTCCCTGAGGGTGGGGGAAGGGCTGAGATCTGTGCGTCCTGGAGCCCGGGGGCCCGGGGAGGTGGGTCCAGAGGCCCTGGGGTGTCACCAGGAGAAGGGATACTCTGGGTGTCCCGGAGAGAGAGGGTGGGTTCTGGAGAATGGAGAGGGGCCTGGAGGTGGACCTTTCCCCAGGGCAAAGGACAGGGGCAGTGCTGAGTGCCTGGGGACAAGGGGGTCCCTGGGGAAGGGCTGGGTCTCAGAAGAAGAAGGCTGGGCGAGGCTGAGTCCGGTGGGCCTAGAAGCCACGGATGTGGCAGTACGCCTCGAGGCTGGCGAAGAGGATGTAAAGGAACCAGAGGCCCAGGAAGAGTGCTGTGGTGGCGAGCTTGGGCCCGCGCGGGCCGCCCAGCTCGCCGCCGATGTGCGGCCGGCGCCGGTAGAGCAGCACTGCGATGCCCACGAAGGCGAAGACGGTGAAGAGCGTGACCGAGAAAGCCAGGGTGCCGGTGCGCACCTCAAAGGGGCGGCCCTGCACCGCCCAGTACACGGCGGCCACTGACCAGGCCACCCCCAGGCCCAGGAACACATTCACCGCGTTGGAGCCTGTCACATTGCCGATGGAGGCGTCTGCGCACTGGTCCTGTAGCGCTGCCACCTTGCTGGCGAATGTGTCTGCAGGGACAGGGCGGCTATCAGGATTCTGAGCCATCAGCTCCCGCTCCGCTCTGTATGGGGCAGCTCTGCCTAGAGTGCGACCCACTGCTATGTTTTTGTTTTTGGAGACAGGGTCTCCCTATGTAGTTCCAGCTGGTCTCTAATTCACTATGTAGCCCAGGCTGGCCTTGAACTCACAGGGACTTTCCTGCCTCTGCCTCCTGAGAGCTGGGATTACAGGAATGCATCTCTGCCAGCTAGTGCCTCTTTCAAGCAGGCTAGTGTGGCTCCGTGGGTTGTGGTCTCTTTTCTGGGAGCTGTCTCACTTCCATCAACCCCTCTGCCCGGTGTCTCTGGGATTCTCACCTCTTTCTGGGTGACTTGACTGCATTCAGCTGGCTCCTAGCCAACATTCTGTGAATTTCCATACCTCTTTTTGTTTTTTCTGTATCTGGCATTAGAGACTGAACCTCAGGCCTTCATACTGAGCTGTATTCCCTTCCCTTTTTGGTCTCAAACCAAAAAGGATCTCACTAAATTGTCCAGGCAGACCCGGAACTTGCCATCCTCCTGCCTCAGCCTCCTGCCCATGGGCTGGGATTACAGGTGTGCACCAGCATGGCCTACTCCACACATGCCTTCTACCACTGACTGCCACCACTGTCATGCTATGGGACATTCCATCCACCTGATTCTGATAAGCATTCATTTTACATATTGCACCCATGGGACCCCTTCCTAGCTTTTTTTATGCACCCAACATGTTTCTCAGAAACCTTTCCTCTAGGATGCCCCTTCCCTGAGACCCTGATCCGAGAAGCAGTCTTAGGGGAGTTACCGGGTATGGAGGTGCCCAGGGCCACGAAGACAACAGCGTTGACGGAGTCCTTGAGGCCTACAGTGCAGCCAAAGTGGGAGGCGAGGTCCCCAATGAGGGCGGTGAGCAGGCCGATGACCAGGATGCAAACGCCGAAGCAGGCCCAGCCATGACAGTACTCGGTGGGGGGCACGCAGGCAAACAGCACCTTCCAGAACACCGTCAGGAAGTGCATCACGTAGTCAAAGCAGGATGGCAGCCGCTCCTCCCGGGACCCGTCCTCCTCCTCTTCCTCGTCCCCTGTGGGCACATGACCCAGCTGGGGCATAAACCTGTGTTTCCTTCCTCACCTACAGAAGCTCTGTTTTATTTCATTTGCTGATAGTGAGTCCCACAAAATCCCTTGCTGCTAGGTATGGCCATGTCAGCAGCTATAAGTAGGTACTTGCCCAGAATCCCTTGCAGCTAGGAGAATGCGTAGGCCAGGTTAAAATACTTTCCTAGAATCCCTTGAATTTGGAGGGGGCCATAGGTAGCCTGTTAAAAATATCCTGCTTCCCAGGATCTCTGGTTGCTAGAGATGGCTGTATAGTTTCCTAACTAAAACTATTCCTTTTACCAGAAGCCTACCACTACTGAAACCCATATCTGCATCTATAAAGAGTTACTTCTCAGATTCATTGCAGTCAACTGTGGCCACATACTCAGTTAAATGTATTTTCTTTCCCAGGATCTCCTGTAGAAGGGAGAAATATAAATCCAGCTAAAAATTAGTCACTTTCCCATAATCCCTTGAAGCTAGCAACAGCCATGTCCTCAGATAAATATATTTACTTTCCCAGAATTCTTTGCAGCTTGCAGTACTAAATATATGCTTTCCCAGAATGCCTTACAACACTAGCCATCTCACCCAGGCTGGCAGTGAGGCCTAAATAGATGGTGTTGGAGGTTGTAGCTTTCCTGCTGTGCCACTGTGCGGGGCTGTGTCTTCCGAGCTTTGTACAGGACAGTGTGTGCCCAGTTGTGGCTCAGTTAGGCCTGATTTTGCCCTTTAGTGAGTTGTGTGATGAGAAGACACAAATGAAAGGTCCTCAGAAACTCAATCTACACCAAGAAGCACAGGTGGTGTGTGGGGAGCAACATGTTGGCAAGGGTCACACCTGGATGGATGCCAGGCAGGAAATGCCAGGATAGCCGCTAAGTCACACATTGCCTCCCAGTTCCACCTGAGGGGCTCCACGATGTGCTCACCCCACGAGGCTCCACAGTGTCAGTGGGCAGAAGACAGCTGAGGCTTGGAAACAAGGAGAAGCCGATGGATTCAGGGACTCAGGGCACGTATTTCCCTTCCCATGTGTTCAGCTAGCCTTGCCACTCAGCTGGTCAAAAGAATAAATGTCTGAACTTGTACATACTGCAGACAGGGGCCAGTGAGATACCTCAGTAGACAAAGGCGCCTGCTTGGGCAAGCTTAGGCAAGGGCAGGGACCGGGTTCAATCCCCAGCATCACATGCTGCACCAGTTTTGCCCCCAGGGGCAACAAAACTAAACTGGCCACTTAAGAAAGAGCTCTGTGAACTAAGCTGGCCACAAAACAAAAACAAAATGCTGGGGTGGTGGCTCAGTGGAATACGCACTTCCTTGGCAAGTGCAAGGGCCTGAGTTCAATCCCTGGTTCTGTCAAAAAAACAAAACCAAAAACCTTAAGGAAGGGCTTTGTGGATTGTGCATACCGCATCTCACATTACCAGATGGCTGCTACCATATCAGGTAAAATGAAGTTAGAAACTAAAGTCAGGGACTCCAGGCCAACCCATTCAGTACCCCTCCTGTTTTTCAGGAGCTATCCCTATCTCCTATTCCCCATTCCATTCTTCTTAATTTTCCTACTCTTAAAAATAAATAAAGTTAAGGACTCCAGCTCAGCAGGCACTGCCCCCACTTCATGCCTGGAATGTGAGCTTGACACCTGGAGCTGCGGCAGTCCTTTTGCAGCCACAAGGGCAAAAGCTGAGAGTAGGGAGGCAGAACAGAGAATGGCAGGGGCTGTTGATATTCCTGAGCTACTATACCAACTCACTACCTTAGATTTTTTTCATGAGAAAGTTCAGTGTGCTTGGGCCACTTGTAGTTTTCTGTTCTTTGCTGCTGAACCCATCCCTAATAAAGCTGCAGTGTGCAGGCTCAGACTGGGGAGGCTATGCTCTTTGTGGTCCTGTTACTACTTCATTTGGGACTTTCCCCCAACCTGCTCCAGGTGTTGCACAGGCTCTGGCCTCACCCTGTACCGTTCTTCTCAGACCCCCTAAAGGCACCTGCACCTCACCGTTGCAGATATGCTGTCTGCCCCTCCAAGTCCTTCCTTGTGTGTGACAGCTGTCCTGATCTGAAGATGAACACAGGGCCTGCTTCTTCAGAAGCCCCTCTGACCACCGGCCTGCGCCTGCTCCTCTTCCACCCCGAGGCCTAGTTTCTTTTCTTTTCTTTTTTTCTGAGGGATTGAACTCAGGACCTTGTTCTTGCCAGGTAAGTGCTTATTCTACTGAGTCATCTCCCCAGCCCCCTAGTTTCTTTGGACCCAACACATTTAGTGCTTCCAGCTTGGACCTCCACCAAGGAAAGCCACTGTGTGCGGGACAGATTCCCTGAGCTCTGGCCTTGGTCCCTTCCTGAACTCCCCATGGGATTTCAGATCAATCTCTCCTTTCCCTCGGAGACTCACTTTCCCCAATCAGTATCACAAGGGACCAGCATTAGTCTCAAAGATCAAAGCCTAGGTTCCAAGGGCCATCGTGCTTCTGGCCACACGGGGGCGCTGCGGGTCCACGTGAGGCCCAGCAGGGTGGGTAACATGCAGGTAGGAGAGAGCCTGATGCCCTGGTAACTGTCTCCACGGCAACAGAGGAGGCCATCTCTGTCTGGGGTGGCCAAGCCATTTCGCTGGTTCTCACCCCATCTACCCTTGCCTGATGCCTGGAGAAAACCCAATCGGGACCCCCTCAATCCAAAGCCAAGACTGAGCCCTGCAATGCCCTGCTCTGGTCCTCTGCCCCTGCCCTGACTGGGCCACCATTCTGTGTCCTGCCTCTATGGCTCACTGTCCCTTGTCAGTTTGTAGGAATGTTTTGTCTCTGTCCCCTCTTTGGTGTACTGTATGCTCATCTGTGTGGCTGGCTCTCCCCTCTACTTTTCCCTTTGTCTTTCTGTACTTCTTTGCCCTTCTCTTTGTATCTGTCTCTCTTAGTATATGTACTGTCTTTGTCACTCTGGTTTCTCTTTCTGTTCCTCTGTCCATCCATTCATTTCTCTTCCTTTCTCTGTATCTTATTGACTGATGGACTGATTGAGCCTTTGCACTGAGCTACATCCTCAGCCCATTTTTATTTTGTGACAGGGTCCCCATAAGTGACCAAGTTACCTAGACTGAGCTCAAACTGTCGCTCCTCCTGCCTCAGCCTCCCAGAGTGCTGGGATTACAGGTGTGCACCACCACTCCTGGCTCTGCATCTGTCTTTCACTCTTCTCTCCTCATTTCTCCCTCCCTCTCCACTTACCTGCACTCACTGTCACTGCTTCTAAAAACTGCTCCCTCCATGAATGGGTTCCAATCACCAAGGCCAAGTTTGTTTTCTTGATGAGTTTATCCACTGTGTTCTGGGGGAGAAAGAATGAGGGGTCAGCCCAGGAGCACCCCAGGGGGCTCCAGGCATGACATGGGGTTGGATGTGACCGGGGCAGGCCTCACCAGCTCAAGCAAGACAAAGGGAGGTGCGCTATCCGTGGTGCTGACACCGGCCTGGACAATGGCTTTAGGGCCCCCTTGGTCTGCAGCACCTGAGGTCTTCATGGCTCCCCACTTTCTGGCCCCTCCCTGTGGAAATGCCCAGGCCAGACTCCCGGAAGCTGAGGCACCAGCGAGTCACCTTAAAATCATAGGACTCCTCGATGATGACCTCCAGCCGGCAGTTCTCCCCAAGCACTGGCTTGCCCATCTCTGCTATCCTGCGAGCCTCTTCCTCCTCCGCCGTCAGCTTCCTGTCCCCATCCCCTGCAGCACGAGGGATGGGGTTAGACTCCCTGGAGGCCCACCCACTGGACCTGCGATGTCCTTATGATTTGTCCCTTAAATAAAAACCTGCTTGTCCTCTGGGAGGCCTCCTTGGTGGTCCCTCCCAGCTCCATCTAACCACCCTCTCCTTAGCCCCTTCAAGTTCAGTTGGTGGGGCCAGGGTTCACATGGTGGAGGCTGTGTGACCTCAGCAGCATGCCAGCCACTCTGTGACTCAGTTTTCATATCTGTAAGATGGGTGCAATAATAGGACCTACCTTATAAGGCAGTATGAGAGTTAAGTAATCTAATTCATGGAAAGTGCTTAGCACAGGGCCTGGCTCACCTAAATATTCATTAAGTGTGTTTTTTTTTTTTTTTTTTTTTTTGTTATTATCACCAACACGGTCTTCATCATTCCCACCCTTGTGGAGGACCCCTGGTCTCCACATCCAAGCTCTTCATCAAAAGACCCTACAGTGTGTCTGAGGTACTCAGGAGAAGTCGAAGAACCCACCATGGGTGCAGATCTTGGACCCAGGCCCACTGACATCCTGGCCCTAAAATCATGTAGCTCCCCAAAATATTTTGGCTCTTTACTCTAAGCCCAGCTCCAGCTCTGGGGCCCAACCAGAAGCCTGATTCTACCTGAGGCCCTACACACCGCCGTCACTAACCTTGACTTCATCTGCCAATCCTGATCAAATCTTAGCCCTATTCTATCCCTAATCCCCATTCTGGTTCTAACACCCATAATGTGGCCCCTCAGTAAGTCCAGGCCCAGCCCTGAACTCCAGTCCAAGATGTCACCATAGTCATACGCGACTCCAAACCTCAGTCCCAGTTCCCAACCCCGGTACCATGGCTGGCAAAGAACTCAACGGTATGGCAGAGACTGCTATGTGTCCCCCAAACCTGTTTCCTTCCCCTTCTGGGAAAACAGCTGAACTACATTTCCCAGCCATTCTTGCAGCTGGACTTGGCTATGTTATTGAGTGACAGTCAATAGAGTGTGGGCAGAGGGATGGACAGTTGGCCCTCAAAAACCTCCCATGTGTTCCCCCAGACTTCCTTTCCTTGTTTGCCAGATGGAAGTAGGGGGGCTGGCAACAGTGCCAAGGCTCCATGGCACCATGAAGCCACATGGAGCAGCCACATGGCAGAGGAAAGCCACCCACCAACAGAGAGTGCTCAGAAAACTCTGTCTGAGCAGGAAATAACTTGTGTTGTACTAAGCGCTTGGACTTAAAGGCTGTGAGTTATAGCAGCCTGTATCACTTATCCTAATGAATGCAGTTTAAGCCTCATCTTAACCTTAAACTTCACTGCTGATCTTGGCTCTCAGCCCCCTCAAAATTTGTGACACCAAACTCCAGCTTCCCCTTTGACAGAAATTGGGCCCCGATTCTGCTCTGACCTCACCACAGGCCCAGGAAACCACCTCCACCTTTAACTCTAACCTTGACCCAACAGGAACAGTGTTAAATCCCAACCCTACCCTAGTCCCAACCAAATCCAAACCTGATTTCCTCTGATCCCACCACAAATGCAGATCTGATTCTGTAGTGTTCAGTTTTGCCCACCCTTGGCCACAAACACATTCTTGAACACCACACCCCTCACTCGGCCACAAAATCGCAGGGCCCCATCCCCACTAGGGCCAGAGGAGCCTTCACCCAACTTGAAGTCTACCACCTGACTTCCAACCTGCCTCACACCCCACCTTGGCTCTGCCTCTCCCCAACACCCTCAGGGGCTCCTCCCCCTCCGAGCCGGAGGTGACCCCCACTCACCTTGGTTGAGTAGCAGAGCTGGGGAGAGACAGAGACAGGAACACAGTGAGATCACTTCCCCACGAGCGAGCACAGCTCAGATGCCCGCCGCTCAGCCCCAGGGCCCCCCAGCCCTGGACCCCTTTACTCCTGCAACCCGCCCATCACCCCTCACCTGAAATCCCTCGCTTAAGCCACTGGGGCTGGCCCAGCTCGATGAAGAAGTTATCCTTTTTCTCATACTCCTCATCATCCACAATCTTCACCTGGAGAGTTTTCCTGGGTGGGAGGCAAGTAGGGGTGTAAAGCCCCCCTTGAGCAGCGCTTCCTGCCTTCCCCACCACCACAGCCTCATCTGGTCCTCCCCAGGCCCCCATGAGGAATCTGTCACCACCCACATTTGTCAGAAAGACTCAGACACCATGAGAAGGAAAAAGAATTCCAAAAGGATACAGGACCTGAACCACTCTATCTGTGCAGTCCTGAGTCCAGCCAGTGGCCGCTGTCACTTCCCACTGGGCCGCTACTCTCCTCTCTTCCCAGACTTGCTGCGGCCTCACCACCCATGACCTATGCACTCCATTGCAGCTGGCTCCTCTGCTGCTCCAGACACATGGGCAGCTCTTATCTCACTCAGAATAAAAGCTACATCTGAGGATGGTCCACAGGACTCCATGCAGCCCCGGCTGTTCCCCTCCTTTCCAATACATCAAGGCTCCTTGGCTGGCCATGGCCATTATTTATACCTGGACCACTCAGCCCCAGACTCACTTCCTTGGGCCCATTTTATGTCCACATTTCACCTCCTGAGGTTTGCTTTCATCCCCTTCCTGAATGCTGAAGTCCATTGCCCCTTCTCTTTTTTAATTCCCCCTTCAAATGTAACATTTACTTATTTATTTTGTTCATTATTTGCCACTGACCTCTTCACTTTAAAATGTAAGCTACATTTACGTTCTCTGTAAGTTCATTTACATTCTTTGCCTTATGACCAATACCCTGGACAGTGTTTGTAACCTAGCGTACCCTTTATAAATACTTTGTCAACTCAGATCCATTGGCACAGAAAATCCTGCCCTCCATCCTGACTGCACTGGGAGGGTTAGCCAGATGCTACTGGCTTTTCTCAGCATCTCTGCTCCCATGGCAACCAGGGTGTGTAGGGGAACAGCTGGGCATGACTTGTCCCATCTGGCACACAGCACTGCAAGGGCAAAGACCCAAAGCCCAAAAACCTATAGCTCAACTACCAGCAGCTCTTCCAGCTGCACAAGCCACATAGCCCCACAAGACCTGGCCCCAGAACCCAGCAACAAAAACACCAGCCCACACAGTCACCAGGCGAGGAAGCCAGCCAGCCACACTGCCCACGCCCCACACCATCACACCCGCAGCCATTCGCAATGCAGTGGCAAAAATCGCACGGACCAGATGCTTGCTAGCTAGCACGACACCCCCACCAGAGCTGTAGTGACATCGCCAACCCACAGGCCTCCCGATGACATCGTGTCCACCCTCCTTCCTTGAGTCTCAGGGTCTGCTTGTCCCTTCAGTGTCTCTGCCTGCATCTCTGGCTCTATTTCCATCTTCCTTTCCCTCTCTGCCTTTCTCAGCTTCCCTGAGCCTCTACCTCTCTAGCCCCCTGACTCTGTCTCTGTCTCTCCTCTCTGCCATTTTTGAAAACCTGTTCTACCCTCTGTCTCTGCTCTCAGTGCCCGAAGAGTGAGATCATTGCAATGAACAGTCCATACTGGGATATCATTCACAGCAGCATCTCAACACACAAACGTGCACAGGACACTGCGACACCCATGTAAGGATGGGGCGCCCAGGACGGTCATGTGGGCTGTCGAGCCCCTTCCCTTTCCTAATTTCAGGTAGTGTAAGATCTCCAGGGTTCCGAGAGGCGATGCCCTCTGCAACGTACAGGCTGGCGCTGTCCGCGGTGCTGAAATTCCACCTAGGCGGGGTCTCCTTCCTCACCCACGCCCCCAGACAGCTGCTGGCACAGTGACATGCTGACACGGTGAGGCACACAGCTCCATCAGGCACTCCCTCACTGACAGAGTGACTGACAGGCAGTGACAGGTATATCACCTGGGGAATCCAGGAGAAACCCAACTGTAGGGAACAACCCTCGAGAGAACTTCCTGGGGCCTAAGGAAGCAGCCAGCCTTCCTCAGCCTGCTCCCTTCCTTCTCAGGTGGTCACGTCCTTCTGACTGTTTCTTTCCTGCAGTATCTGCTTGTTTCTGTTACGCTGTCTGTCATCGTTACTGTCTCTGGCTCTCCTGTCTGTCTGTCTGTCTCCACCCCATCTCTGTGTTGATCCTGCCTGGGCCTCCCCTCCAGCTTGGCTGCTTCAAAGAGCTTGTAATTAGCGCCTGACGGCCCCATCGCAGGAAGGATGTGTTTCCCTAGACGCTAATTAGCCTCCTGTTCTCTGTCTCCAAAGCCACAACTGGAAGCTTGGCGGGGGCGGGGCAGAGGGTGTCCCAGCTTGGGGAGGCCAAGTGCTGAGGAAAGCGCCTTGAGGCTGCAGTGGCAGAAGCGAAATAGGTTGGACGGAAAGAAAGATTGGAGTGGTAGAAAGACAATTTTCCCCCTTCTCCCACCTCTGGGGGAAAGGTGTGAGAAGTGGGGCTGGGATGGTTCCCCGCCCCAGTTCTCAGTAGGATGGGATCCTAAACAGAAACCAAGGCAGTGACAGTGAAAAAGGCGAAAGCGGAGTCCGTGGCTGAAATTTAACAGGAGTGAAAGCGTTAGTCACGGAGGGCAGAGAGCCAGAGACCCAGAGAGACACTACCTGGGCACCAGAGACACAGAGGCCAGGGGCGAGATGGAGAGACAGCACGGGAGAGGCTGAGAGGGCTGGGTGCGGGCTCAGGGGAGGGAGGGGAGTGCTTGAGGCGGCTGGTGGGAGGCGCGTGGGCGGCGGGAGGAGGGAGCAGACGGCCATGCGGGGGCGGCAGGCAGCGGGAGAGCAGGCGGGAGGCGGCAGGCGGTGAGGGAGCAGGGCTTCCAGGCTGCGGCACCCGCGGGAGCAGGGTCTGTGCCAGCGGCTCTGTGCCGACCGACCTCTGTGCATCACCTGGTGACGCACCGTTCATCTGCGCATCAGCTCACTCCGACCCCAAGCTGCAGCCCTCTCGTCCCCCCAGCGACCCCACGCTCTGCACCATCTTTTCCCCAAGCTTCTACAACTTCCCTCGATCTCCCAGGGTATCCGGGTCTTCAGGTCTCGCTCACTCTGGCCCCCCATTTTGGCAGCCCAGGTCTATTTCTATGGCCCTACTAGGCCACCTCCATCGCCTCCAGGCCTGCCCCTCTCCACTTCGGCAGCCAGCGCTAAACCCTTCCTGCTGATCCTGGGGACCCCCTCCTGGACTACACTTCAACTTGTCCTGCCATTATTAGAGCTACACTCACTCTTCTCAGCCCATACCCCATCTCCCGTCTGGTCCATCTCTTCACCTGTCTGACCTCTTCTCTCAGCCTAGCATGGCCTCTTTGATTCAGGG
>PVKA01051341.1:0-12249 GCA_004027165.1 Ctenomys sociabilis
GCATACTTCATTTTTATACTTTTCTGCTGGATGGTTAAGACCTAGGTAGATCAAAACTTATATACCAACACAAGAACTTTATATTTCCTATGTGGTCATTGAAGTCCTCTCAGGGTTTATCTTGTAGTCCTGTACATTATTCTGTAGTTCCTTTGTCTGTGTCATCCATGTGGATGAGTCACAGCCAATGCTTGACCAGTTTGCTCTCTGTGAGAGCTTGAGAGAAAGTTTTCTCTTCATGTGACTCTCCCCAGGCACACTTTAGAACTTCAATCTCTTTCGTCTGTGGCTCCATAATCTCCTTATTCAGAAAATTTGGAGCTCACCTGAGTTTCATGATGTTGCAGTACAAGTTCTCCTATGTCCTGAGTCTTCACTAACCTTGAAAGGCTAGGGCCAAAATGTTGGCTGGCCTTGTGGCTCTTCTATTTCTCCAACTCTGACTTGTGATCTTAGGTTGTTAACCATCCAGGAGAAAAGCTGATTAGTATCCTGCAGCATATGCCATTCACTTTGCCTTATCTGACTCAATTGATTTTACTTGTTGTACGTTGTATTTTACTTTGTGTTTCTGCTTTTCGCTTGTTATACTAGGGAGACTATATGATATTTACACATGTGTGTCTGGTTTGTTTCACTTATGAGTATATGTTCAAGTGGCATCCACTTCAGTATAAATGCTTCAAACTTATCATTCTTAATAGCTGAGTAATACTCCATTATATAGAAATACCACAACTTTTTTTAACCATTCCTCATGTGACAGACATCTTGGTTGTTTCCAAGATTTTGCTATCACACATTGTGCTGCTATAAACATAGGTACACATATATCTCTATGATACAATGTATCCAGATCCTTTGGGAAAATTCCCAGTAGGGGGATAGCTGGCTTGAATGGGATTTCTAGTCCTACTCTTTTGAGGAGTCTCCACACATTGGAGCTCCAGTGGTGCAATCGGTTAGCGCGCGGTACTTATACTCCACACTGACCTCCACAATGGTTGTACCAGTCTACATTCCCACCAGCAGTGGAGAAGTGTTCCCTTTTCCCCACAACCTCTCCAACATTTGTTGTTGGTTGATTTCCTTATGATAGCCATTCTTTCTGGAGTGAGATGATATCTCAGTGTTGTTTTTATTTGCATTTCACGAATGGCTAGCGATGTGGAGTGGTTACTAAACTTTTTAAAGAAACTATCTTTAGTACTAGAATTCTTTCTTTAGTAACTGTTACGTTTGTTTCTTGCATTTCCTGGGGTTCTACATTTAAAGATCGGCCCAGAAAATAATACCCTTTATGTTACAAGCCACTAGTAACTAGTGCTTTTTCAAGCTAGACACTCTTCTAATGACTTTTGTACGTAACTCATTTAATAATCAGGGTTATGTTGTTATTCTTTTTTTTTTTTTTGGCAGAACTGGGTATTGAACTCAGGCCCTTGTGCTTTTCAAGGAAGTGTTTATTTTACTGAACTGTCTCTCCCGCTCTGGTTGTTGTTCTTAAGAACTTGTTATAGAGGAGGATACTAAGACATGTAGAGTTCAGAACACTGCCCAAGATCTCACTCCAATAAGTGGAGAACTCGGACTTGATCTCAAGAAGGCTGGCCAGTGCCTATTCCAGACTCTTAACCAACTACTCTCCATCAATTCAGCTGTCCATTGTATCTGTAAACAAACATAGAAAGCCCCATGCTTGAATGCTTGAGGCCAGTGAGGAATATAACTCTCAGTGTATAGGTCCAGATGTCCAGCCCTTTCAAATGGACTATTTTGTTCTTAGATTAAATTTTATCAACAGTGTGGCTCATAGAAAGTAAGTCTGACTAAAAAGAAAAAAAAAATCTGATTTCATTTTCTCATGACATAGGAAAACCACTTAAATACACCAAAAATGTTAAACGAACATAAAGCCAAAAATATTAGGAATGTACTTGTAGAGTGGAGTAGGATTACTCAGGAGGACTCAAAGTCAGCTAAATGTAGAACAGACATTAGAAATGTGTCACAGCACACAATCTCCAGGCAAATCATCCAAGATCTGTGTGACTGATTAAAATTAGGCCTCCTATTTTTTCTTTTCCCTTCCTTTTCTTCCTCCTCCAACATCCCTGGTTAAAAGACATTGTTTTAAACCCTGACAAGATTTGAACCTGCAGTCTTCTGACATGGAATCAAATGTGCTACTGTGGTGCTGAAATTGAAGAAAAAAAAAAAAAGAAAAGAAAGGGAAAAAGTGGAAACAGAGCTTTTGTAAATGAAGAGGAGAAAAGGGATTGAAGGAAGGGTAGAGGAATGAGAAAGAAAATGATCAAGTTTTTTCATGTACAAATTCACTATGATGATTGTGATTATTATATATATATATATATATATATATATATATATATATATAATGTACCAATAAGCACAATTTTTTTAAAAAGAAAAAAATTTATTTTATTTTATTTTGTAGAGTAAAACAAAAACAAAGGCCAAACAAATAGCAAAAACAAAGAAACAGAGTAACATACAACAATACATATGGTACAGGTTTTTAAACCAAGAGCAGCAAATTAACAATGTTTGCTATATTACATATTTGTATTGTCAAACCTATTGCTCAGATTAACAGATATAGATATGTAAGAATAGACAAATAATTGAACATTAAGGCTTGCTTTCAATAAACCTTAATTTTTTTCCTTGTCCTTTTCACTTCTTTAAAAGTTTACTTTAAAGCCTTAAAAATAATTGATAAAACATTAGAAATAGTATACAGTTAGAAGAACAAGATGAGAGGTATTTTATTACATATTGCTGTCTTTGATGTATTTGTTCAGATTGTAGATATTAACATATAGAGTCAGTCAAAGTGAAAATTTTAAACATTAACTGCTATTTTCAAAAAACTGATGAAAATTATTAGTACAATCATTTCAGCTATCCTGTGTATGTATATATATATATATATATATATATATATATATATATATATATATGTATATAATATATATATTTGCCTGATATTTCCCCTTTTTCTGTATCTTTTTTCCTTTCCTTCATTTTCATTGCTCATTAATTATGTTCAGTTTAAAAAGAAAAAAACTGATTGTAAAATGTAAAAAAAAGGTTCCAAATAAGAGTCCATGTGTATGTCAAAATGGGTTTTCAGATGTAATTAATAATCTCAAGATGAGAAAATCGTTTAGAAAGGACTGGATGTGGGCTGCATACCTAAAGACAAATGACGTTCAAGATACATGAAGGGGGTCATGGAGATAGCTCAGTGGACTAAGTGCCTCCCTAGGCAAGCACCAGAACCCCAGTTCCATCCACCATAGCAGCCCCACCCATGAGAACATTGAGCCAGCCACAGGAACTGTGTGTGGTAGAGCAAGCCTGTAATCCCAACTCTGTTGAGACTGAAAACAGGAGGATCACTACAAGTCCAAGCTGCATAGTGAGACTCTGTACCAAATACATATAAATAAATAAATTTTAAAAAGAGACATGAAGAGAGAAACATAAAAAAGAAGAAGAGGCTATTGGACCATGAAAGAACTTGGAGAGATACAATTACAAGCTAAGAAATACCAACAGGTACTCCCCCTGGGGGGGAAATTGGAAGAAGAAAATAATAGACCATCCCTTGGAAAATTTGGTGGGACCATAGTCTTACCAGGACTCTGACTTCAGGTTTTGGGTCTCTTGGCCTATAAGAAAATGAATTTCTATTATTTAACAAGTCTGTGGCACTTAGTTGAAAAAACCATAGAAAATTAATGCAATTAGTATTATAAGAATGCAAAACGTTGTAAGACGTTGACATATGCAGTTGACCCTAAAATATACCTAATTATCATACTCTCATTTCTCTTAAGAACCTATAAATCTTTCACCTTTTAAAATCTACCTAATTATGAATACAGCCAATCTACAAAAAAGAAAATTATCTATTCCAAGATTCACCCCACTCACCTCAAAAAGATATGTGAATAAAATCAGATATTTATATAAGACGTGCATTAAAAAATATAAAACGCAACATTACAAAAAAATATGATGATTCTTAGCCTTACTACAGCCTCAACTGTGTGGGACGAAAGGCCTGGGTAACTGTGTGGGAGAAAGGTCGCTACCAGAGTGATGTCTGAAATGCAAACTTCTCAGGGAGATTATGGGAGAGGCAACATGGTTAGGAGGGCACTGCCCCCTGGGTCCTGCCATCCCCTTGGCACATCCTGAGAGGGGTTAAAGAAAGTAATGAGACTTGTGAAAATAATGCTCATGAACACACTAGAATTCTACTGCACAATGTAAGCACTCGATAGATACTTGCCAAATGAAACTCTTTAAGTTGCTCTTTCAGTGCAATAATAATTAATATTCTTTTTTTTAACAAATGGAGGTTATGAGAAGAATGTATTTATTGAGAGAAAGAAAGCTCCTGTCCAAGAGAGAGACAGGAGGGGGCCCCAAGCAGATGGTCCCCCTTAATATTCTTAATAAAGATCAAAATACTTGCTCGATTTTTCTGAATTACAAAGATATTTAAATTATACTTTTTTTGCAGTACTGGAAATTAACCCAGGGCCCTGAGCATGCACTGGACCACTGAAGTATACATATATCCTCTCTGTCTATCTATCTATCTATCTATCTATCTATCTATCTATCTAAATATATGTGTACATATATATTTTTAAATTGTGTGTGCTATATTGTAACTTTTGAAGACAAGACACACATTCAGGGAATTTTCTTTGTATTTCCTTCAGTATTTAATTAATGAAAGCATGTGTTTCTCTGTCTTGTAAAATTGAAATCATCAGATCATCTTCTTTACCTTCAGCCTCATATTAATAATATTAACATAAAATAAATGTAATATTAATATAATATTAATTATTCTTGCACTGAAAGAGCAACTTAATTAATTTCACTTAGACTTGCAAGTATCTATCGAGTGCTTACATTGTGCAGTCTACTGTGTGTTCATAAGCATTATTTTTCACAAGTCTCATTATTTTCTTTAACCCCTCTCAGAATGTGCCAAGGGGATGACAGGACCCAGGAGGCAGTGCCCTCCTAGCCATGTTGCCTCTCCCATAATCTCCCTGAGAAGTTTGCATTTCAGACATCAACCTGGCCGCCACGGTAGTGACCTTACTCTGGAATGTTACCCAGGCCCTTCGTCCCACGCACGGCTGTAGTAAGCAATCAGTTGAATTGACTCTCCTCAAGTTCCCCTTGCTCATAGGCACATTTTCATTTGGACTTTAAATATTTTACAGGCTTTAGACCTTCTTAAACATTCTGAGAGGTTTACATTTTTTGGTTTTGGTGCCAAGGACCAAACCTAGAGCTTCCAGCTTTCTAGACAAACATTCTACTGCTGAGCCAAATCCTCAGCCCCTTTCTTAAACATGCATTTAAGTTTTATTCCTTCCCTTAAAGTGCTCACATTTGGAAAAAGAAAAGCTGAGCATCTAGATGAGAGAACGTGTTAATGGACATGTTTACAAAGGCTTTAGAATGAAACTTGAAGAGAAAAGGAGGAAAAAAAGTCAGGAAAAACAATGAAACAAGCCTTTTGAGAATAAAGAAAGGGTTGTCACAAAAGGAAAATCTGGCCATAGAGAAAAAGTGATCTTCATTTCGTCCCTAGAGAAAACAGTATAAACCTAGATTCGGATTAAGGCTCAGGACACTAAGGTCCCACAAAGCTATGCATATAATGTTAGGCATGGAAAAGAGTAGGTGCATTGATGCAGAGAAGAATTACATCAGTGCATGGACATCAGTCAATCATTTTTCCAAAAGTGACCAATCATATCAAGAGTCAAATTGATACAATTCCACTATAAAGACAAAGAACTGGAGTCTTCACCTTCATAACAGAAAGGTACAGTTTGGTCTAAAATCAAAAACATGTAAAGGAATCAAAAATTTAATACCCACCTCCAAATAAAATAATTGGCAATTGAAATGATTAGATATTTCTCAGAAAACTAAGCGTAAATGGACATTATATATGTAAAAAATGCTTAACATACTTGATCATTTGAGAAATGCAAATAACACTAAGATTTCAACATGCTTCAATAAGAACTATAATTATAAAGGACACACAGAAAAACAAATGCTGGCAAGATTGTGGGGGAAAAAAGTAACAATTCTACACTATTGGTGGAGATTCTTCAAGAAATTAAAACTGGCAATTATATTTGACCCAGCTATACTTATCTGAGTATTTTCCTGAAATATCTAAGCAAATCACATTACAATGATTTACGCACATATACAGCATTACAACTCACAACAACTAAATAATGTAAGTAGCCCATATGCCATTGAGAGATGAATGGAAAAAGAATATATATATAGATCTTCCTCGATCCTGCCCATGCCAGACCAGCCAGTGACTGGCCTGAGACAGCTGTGCCAGGGCCGACTCCTGTGGCCTCCTGGATCCCTCCCCCAAGCCCTCCCAGTGAGTGAGAATTTGCATGACTCACCAGGCTTCCCAGATCAGTGAGTGTGTGGTGAGTCTGAGGGATACCCTTTGGCTTCTTCCCACTCGCCCTATCCAGATCCCCACCCCTAAGCCCTCCAAGCCAGTGACCAGCCTGAAACCTCAGGGCCCACTCACCAGCAACTCCCCAGGATCAGCTGCCATAAACCCAGCTGAGCGAGTGGGAATTTCCCCAATTCCTTGGGCATCAAAGTTTGGTGAGTGAGAGCTCCAGGCCCACTGCACCAGAGAGACATTTCCCAGCAATCCCTTGTCCCGCCCCACAGCCCCAGACCCAGCCCAGCTCTGCCTAGAGTGAGAACTCCAGGCCCACCACACCAGAGGGACATTTCCCAACGATCCCTGGTCCCACACCACGGCTCGAGATCCAGGGCAGCTCTGCCTGTGAATGAGGGCTCCAGGCCTGCCACACCAGAGGAACCTTTCCCAGACTTCTCCAGTCCCGGCCAGTGGCCAGGGACCCAACACAGGTTGGCTGACCCAGCACAGCCTACCCGGTGAACAAGAACATCCACTTTCCTTTTGGGAGCCCAACAAACCCACCAAAGCCCATGCCCGCCCACGCAGACAGTGACCTGCCTGAGACAGGAAGGCCAACTAGGGCAACTTTCTGGATCCTCACCCCAAAGCCAGGCAAGATAGTGGGAATTTTCAGTAATCACTCTGCATCCCGGTTCAGTTTGTGCTCTCCTGACCAGGGAACCAACAGAGGGGAACCACAGGAGCTGAAGCAAAAAGGAACTGAACACAACAGCTAGATCCAGAACAGGCATAACTCAATAATCTCAAACTTAATAGACTGGCACAAAATCTCATAACACGATAAGGTTATAGCTGCACCAAAGCTCTACACCAAAGGTCAGAGGTCAGTGCTACACAAAATGAAAAGGACAAGGAGAAAAATGCAATCCCAAGCCCTGAGTCCACCAGTAAGTGCAGAGGGCACTAGCACAGCTGAAATGAATGAATTAACAGAAACAGAAGCAAAGGAACAACAGCAGAAAGGTATAGAGGAAATCAGATGAGAAGTAATTCCTCAAATAAGAAAAGAAATATCTGAATACATATTATCTGAAATAAAGAATCAAATCCAGAAACATTGGGGGGGAACCAATGCTCATGCAGAAAAAGTGCAGAGAGCACTATTCCAGCTGAAACGTATGAATTAACAGCATCTGAAGCAAAGAAACAACAGCAGAAAGGTCATGAGGAACTCAAAGCAGAAATAATTTCTGAAATCAAAAAAGAACTCTTTGGAGAAAAAGAATTCTTTGAAATCATAGCATCTGAAATACAGAAACTAGTCTGGAAATACACAGAGGAAACCCAACTTGGAAGAAACTCTGCAGAAAAAAGAATTAATAACTACATCTAAGGAAGACATGGATAAAAAAAAACAGGAGATCAGAAATATGACATTCCTTAAATAAGCAGTACAGAAAAGAAATAGAACACATGAAACAGAGTCAAAGAGATATAGAAGAACTAAAAATATCAATGACAAGCCTATAAAACCATTTGAGTGAAAGCGAAGACAGAGTTTCTGATCTTAAAGATGCCGGAGCAGCTAGTGAAAAGGTGAGAAAGGATCTCTTAAAAACAACGAGAATGCAAGAAAAAATAATCCATCACCTGCAAGATGAAGCCAGGATGAACAATGTGAGAATAATTGGTATCAATGAGAATGAAGGAGTCAACACAAATGACATAAAAAGAATTTGAGGAGAAGGAATCCCAGAAAATTTCCCAAATATGAGGAAACAATCCAACATTCAGGTAACCAAAGCATACAGAACACCAAATAACTGCAAACCAAGTAAAAACACACCAAGACATATAATAGTCAAGATCCCAGAAATCCAACACAAAAATAATATGATGAAAGCTGCTAGAGAGAAGAAGATCACATTCAAAGGAAAACCCATCAGAATTACAGCCGACTTCTCTACACAAACAATGAAGGCAAGGAGAGCATGGAGCAGAGTTCTTCAAGCCCTGCACAAAAACAAATTCCGGCCCAGACTATTATACCCTGAAAAACTCTCTTTCAAGTTTTATGGAGAAGTGAAATACTTCAATGACAATGAACTAAAGAATTTCATGATGACAAAGCCATCCTTCACAGGTTACTGTGATGTTCCAGAGAGAGACCACAATGACCAGAACTCCACGAATGAGAACAGAAGGAACCCACTAAATAGGACAGGGAATTAAACACAGGATACAAAGGAGGAAACAACAGCAGGTAAATATCATGACAAACATAAGAAAACACATTTCAATTATAACCATCAATGTGAATGGACTCAATTCTCCAATTAAGAGAAATAGACTGGCACAGTGGTTTAAGAAACAAAATCCAACAATGTGTTGTATACAAGAAACACATTTCACTCAAAAGGACATTCATAGGCTCAAAGTCAAAGGATGGAAAATAATACTACATGCCCCCGAACCTGAGAAAAAACCAGGAGTAGAAATTCTGTTCACAGGCAGTCTCAATTTCAAACTAAGAAGGATCAAAAGACACAAAGAAGGCACTATATATTGGTCAGGGGAAACATTCAAGAGGAAGCGGTAACACTCATAAATATCTATACACCAAACACAGGAGCATCCAACTATGTAAGACAAATCTTAATGGACATGAAAAACCTAATACCTAAGACCACAATGTTAACAGGAGACCTTAACCCACCCTTATCTCAAAAAGATAGATCAACCAGACAAAAAATTAGCAGGGAAGTAGCAGAACTGAACCAGAGCTTGGAACAAATGGACCTGGTGGACACATACAGAGTGTTCCACCCAACCACAGCTGAATACACATTTTTTTCAGCTGCACATGGGTCATTTTCCAAAATAGACCACAAACTCTCCAACGAAATTGAAAAGGATGCAGTCCTCCCAAAATCATTTCTGGATTCAAGTATTATACTGATTCTAAAACCAGGGAAAGACACAACCAAAATGGAGAATTATAGGCGAATCTCCCTCATCAAAATAGATGCAAAAATATTCAGTAACATCCTGGCAAACAGAATACAGAAAATCATCAAGAAGATCCTACACCATGACCAGGTAGGATTCATCCCAGGGATGCAAGGATGGTTCAATATTTGAAAATCTATAAACGAAATCCACTATATTGATAGACTGAAATTTAAAAATCAAATGATCATCTCAATTGATGCAGAGAAAGCTTTTGACAAAGTCCAACACTCATTCATGTTCAAGGTTCTACAGAAAATTGCAATAGATGGACTCTACCTTAACTTTATAAAAGCCATCTATGACAACCCATAAGCTAATAAAATCCTAAATGGGGAAAAACTGAAATCTTTTACTCTTAAATCATGTGCAAGACAAGGATGTCCTCTATCATCCCTCCTATTTAATATAGTCTTGGAATCCTTAGCAATAGCCATTAGAAAAGAGGGAGAAATAAAGGGAATAAGAATAGGTAAAGAAGAAGTTAAATGATCACTATTTGAAGATGGCATGATACTTTACTAGGAAGACCCAAAACAATTACACCAAGAAACTGCTAGAACTAATACAGAAATTCAATAGCATAGCAGGATACAAAATCAATACTCAAAAGTCAATAGCATTCCTCTACACAGATAACAAACCCACTGAAACGGAAACAATAGAAACAATACCTTTTACAATAGCACCGTAGAAAATGAAATACCTAGGAATTCACTTATCCAAGGAAGGCAAAGATCTTTTCATGGAAAATTACAACACCTTAAGAAAAGAGATTATAGAGGATTTCAGAAAATGCAAAGATATTCCATGATCCTGGATAGGAAGAACCAACATCATGAAGATGGCCATACTCCCAAAATTGCTGTACAGATTTTAATGCAATCCCTATCAAACTGCCACCAACATACCTCCAAGACCTAGAGAAATCATTCCTAAATTTATTTGGAACCACAAATGACCTACAATAGCAAAGGCAATCTTGGCCAATAAAGACAAGGCAGGAGGCATCACAAGTCCCGAGTTGAAATTATACTAAAAAGCCACTGTGATAAAATCAACATGTTATTGGCAACGAAATAGATCTGAGGATCAATAGAATAGATTAGAAGATGCAGAAGCATCTATGAACACATTTAGCCATCTGATCTTTGATAAAGTGTCCAAACATACTCACTGGAAGAAAGATAGCCTCTTTAACAAATGATGCTAGAAAACATGGCTTTCTACATGCCGAAAACTAAAACATGACCCAGCTCTATCACCATGCACAAAGTTACAGTCAATATGGATTAAACATCTAAACATTAAAACAGAAACACTCAATCTCCTGGAAAAGAAAGTAGAAGGAACTCTTGAAGACCTAGGGGTAATTAAAGAGTTCATGAACATATATTCCCACAGGAAACACTTGAAAGAATCAACAACTGAGATCAACTCTTCTTGAGGAGTTTCTGCACACCAAAAGATATTGTCAACAAAGTGAAAAGACAACCCATAAATTTTGAAAAATTCCTAACTAATAAGTAATCAAACAAAGGTCTGCTGTCTAGAATATATAAAGAACTAAGATATAACAGGGCCCTCAAATTTAAAGACCCAATTCAGAAATGGGCATCTGAGATGAATACACAGTTCTCAGAGGATGAAATTAAAGAAGCGAATAAATATATGAAAAAATGTTCCACATTGCTAGCCATTGGTGAAATGCAGATAAAAACAACACTGAGATACCATCTCACTCCAAAAAGAATGGCTATCATAAGGAAATCAACCAACAACAAATGTTGGAGAGGTTGTGGGGAAAAGGGAACACTTCTCCACTGCTGGTGGGAATGTAGACTGGTACAGCCATTGTGGAGGTCAGTGTGGAGACTCCTCAAAAGAGTAGGACTAGAAATTCCATTCAAGCCAGCTATCCCCCTACTGGGAATTTTCCCAAAGGATCTAGATACATTGTATCATAGAGATATATGTGTACCTATGTTTATAGCAGCGCAATATGTGATAGCAAAATCTTGGAAACAACCAAGATGTCTGTCACATGAGGAATGGTTAAAAAAAAGTTGTGGTATTTCTATAAAATGGAGTTTTACTCAGCTATTATGAATGACAAACTTGAAGCATTTATATTGAAGTGGTTGTCACTTGAACATATACTCATAAGTGAAATAAACCAGACACACGTGTGCAAATATCATATAGTCTCCCTAGTATAAGAAGTGAAAAGAACAAATACAAATAGAAATGTACAACAACAACTAAAAACAATTGGGTCAGATAGTTAGGGCAAACTGAATGGCACATGCTGCAGGTTACTAATCAGCTTTTCTTCTGGATGGTTAGCAACCTAAGTTCGCAGATCAAAACTGAAGAAATAGAAGAGCCACAAGGTCAGCCAACATTTATGGCCCTAGCCTTTCAAGGTCAGCGAAGACTCAGGACATAGGTAAACCTGCACTGTAACATCATGGAACTCAATTGTGCCCCAAATTTTCTGAACAAGGAGATTATGGAGCCACAGAGCAAGGAGATCAATGATCTATAGTGTACCTGGGGAGAGTCACATGGAGAGAAAACTTTCTGTCAGGCTCTCACGGAGAGCAAACTGGTCAAGCATTAGCCATGACTAATCCACCTGGATGACACAGACAAAGGGTCTACAGAGTAAGTTACAGCATTACAAGATAAAACCTGAGGGGACTTCACTGACCCCATCAGAAACAAAAACTACATGT
>PVKA01051342.1:0-2500 GCA_004027165.1 Ctenomys sociabilis
TAAAAAAATAAATATATGATTTTTTTTAATCCCAATAATCTGTTCAGAACTCAATAAGTCCCAGCTCTTTTGCCAGGCTGTGAGAGAGCAGAACAAGGTGCAAAATGGGAAGATGACACCATTCTTGGCCGTGTGTGTGTGTGTGTGTGTGTGTGTGTGTGTGTGTGTGTGTGTGTGACTGGGGATGCAGCTTGGAGCTTTCCCACTGAGCTGAGTCCCCAGCCCTTTTTAATTTTGAGACAGGATCTCATCATGTTGGTAAAATGCCCAAGAATTTGCAACCCTCATGCCTCAGCCTCCAAGGATACTGAGATTACAGGGGTATGCCACCACACTAGACTGACCTATGGCCTCCAGAGCCCAGTGAGTGAGTGGAGAAAGGAGTCAGATAGCAGAGGGAGAGAGGGGTGATGACTTCCTGAAGAAATTCAGGCCTCACCACTGCCCTTGCTACAGAGGAGAGGAGCCTTTGTGGGGAAAGGGTAGGAGCCAGCAAGCAGCCCTAAGACGGGGGAGGGCCGGGGCTGCACCAGGTTGTGCTATCCCCAGAGACCCCGATCTTTGTGCCCTTCCCAGAGCCCCCTGAAGCTCCCATCAGCCTCTGGGCTCCACACAGCCCACAGCACGAGGGATCCAGCTAGCGGGGCATCTGGGGCATCTGTAGCCCCCCTCTGTGCTACCCACTCTCAAGCAAATGCTCAGGGTCTGTCCAAGATTGGTTTTATTGTTTTGTTTTTCATTTTGTTTTAATACAGGGTCTCTCTATACAGCCCAGGCTGGCCTCAAACTCGCACAGTCCTCCTGCCTCAGCCGCCTGAGTGCTGGGATGTCAGGCATAAGCCCGGCCGGCCGGCTCTGCTTTCTCCTGAAAGCCTTGCCTTTCTCCGAGGCAGAACCCAGGAGAACCTGCTGGCCTGCGGGGAGCCCAGGCCCACAGCCTGCGGGGCTCCAACGATCAGAGCTCCCGCCCGTCCCTCTGGGCTCACCCCGTCTGCCCTCCCACCCACGCACTGTCCCGCCCCGGACTTATTTGTGCTGCAGCAGGGGTAGGGCTGAGCAGCAGCCTGGCATCTCTGCCGGGCCCCGGCGACCCCACCGGCCCTTCCCACGCCCCGCGGCCGGGGGCCCTGGGCACGGGCAGTCTGGGGCCGGCAGCGGCCTCCCCCCCGCCCCCTGCGCTGGCATCCGTGCCCTCCAGGTCCCCGAAGGCCCCGAGAGGGGACGGCAAGGGGGTGGTGGCCGGGGGAGGCGGGGACACAGTGCCTTCCTCAGCTGCCAGGGAAGAATTTAATTACCAATTAAAGCCCCCTCCATCTGTTTCGGGCCTGCCAGAGAGCTCGCTCTACCCTTTAATTACCTCTCTGACAACAATTTAACTCAATTAGCTGGTAAACACAGCGGCACGCAGGCGGCCGGGGCACCCTCTTGTCGCTGCCATCTGTCTGTCCCTCTCTCGAGCTCCTAGCTGCTGTCTGTCTGTCCCGACACACCGTCGCCCCCCACCCGCCAGCTTTCCTCCTTTCCTTTTCTCTCTGCCTCTGTCTGTTCCTCCCTCCTCTTCCCTTCCCACCCTAATGCGTCGCTAGTCCCTTCTGACTGTCTTGCCCCCGCAGTCTCAGTGAGCCCCGTCTCCCCTATACTCTCCCCCAGTCTTTCCTCCCTCGCTGCCTCTCGACCTGAGCAGAACGAAATCCCTCCGTTCTGGCTCATCTCACGCCCCCTGCCAATCACCGCCAACAGCTTTCCGCATGTTATTCCACTGAATTTTTACAGAAATTCTGGGAAGCACCTATGATTATGTATTCTACCAGTGCGTTTATGGATACAAGCCTTGACTGTGGCCTGGGGGAGCACACCTGTTATGTCAGCACAGGGGAGGCTGAGGCAGGAGGATAACCGGGGTTTCAAGGCTAGCCTAGGATCTAGGTTAAGTGGAGACATTGCCTCAAAAAACAAAAACAAAGAAAAGCAACCCACAAACAACACCAAAAAGAGGGGTGGCTTCTGGGATCTGAGCTTGGCCATTTCTGCAGAGGGAAACCCGGATTCCAGCTCTCCACCAAGTTAACTAAGTTTCTCAGTCCCCTGAGAAAGGAAGAAAATGTCTAGGATCCCAGGAGTAGGAGAGAGGCGGAGACAGGCAGGCTCCTATCCTAGCAACGCTCCCAGGAATGAAGGGGGTGGGGGAGAGCGGCTAACCTTTCTCGGGGACAGGCAGACCATGGAGACCCCGGAGGGCCGGGCTGTCACGTGGCTGGGCGCAGCCGCCTCCCCACCCCCACCCTCTACCCCAACAGCTCGGCTCTCTCCAGCATCCTCCTCCGCCGGCTCACCTCACTCATCTCTCTGGCGCCTCCACTGAAAAAAGCCAGCGGAGAAGAAGCAGGCAGCCAACTTCCAGCTCTGTCTGCTTCCCATTTCCGTTACTTGGAGATATGCAGGCCGCCCTCAGGGGATAGCACCATCAGGGGTTCGGATTCACTGTGCCACCACCACGCCC